>CM077675.1:314007826-314160326 GCA_039707655.1 Elymus sibiricus
GCTATCATGTTCTCCACCGGGTTAGAGTAATGACCAGGTGGTGTCAGAAAACGCTGTTGCGGGGTCTGATTCCTACGGGGCAGGTCTGCCTGCCGATGTTGAGTCGCTGCCCTATTCCCAGGCACTTCCGTCGTTCGGGTCATGGTCAGAGGCGCGTTCGGTCCTGCCCCCGGTGTGTTGAAAAGATTTCTGGGCTCATACTGATCAGGCAGGCGGGTCTGATGCCTCATCCGAAAAACTGCCTCTGAGGCTTGTTGATCCAGATTAAGGCGAAAAGCTTCAGCCCTGAGACGCTCCAACTCAGCATCCATCTGAGCCTGCAATGCATTGATATCCTCCTGGGCCCTGGCCCTCTGGTCCTTCAGCCTCGCGATCTCTGCATTACGGCTTACTTGATTTTCCGTTGTGACCTCGGTTCCCATCAGAGTTGTCAGTTCGTTCATCAGATCTAGCAAAACTTGAGCCGGCGGCCTGGTTGACCCGGACCCCGCTGCACCGGCAGCCGCTGGCCCGGCCGCCGTGCTGTCAGAAGCTGGCGCCGATCCAGCCATGAAGATGGCGGCTTGGCTCGGCGGCTCATAGGGCTTCGGGTCATTGTAACCCTCAAAATAGCCCCCAAGCCCGCCGTTATGAAGCTGGTAGATTGATTCCGCCTCTCCGCTCGAGGATCCATCCTCTGAGCAGATGAGGGTTTCTTCTCGTAACTCAGAACCTTCCTCAAGTTTCGCGCCTTGGGTGAAGCCGACGAAGACGTGCTTCCGGCCTGGCTAGATCCGGGCGGGTTGCGCGCGTTGGGCCGACTCGACGAGGTTGGTGCAGATGCCCGGCCCAGGCTTAGATCCGCCGATCTTGCCGATGAAAACGTGAATCCCGCCGAAGGGGACCCGGTACCCGTACTCGATTGAGTCGGCCTCTGGGCCCCAGATAGCGTCGTCGATGTAGAGCTTGCCGCGGCGACTCTTAGCCATCCTGCCAATGGCGTATCCCTCGATCCCTAGGAGAGAGCCCTTCGAGTACTCCAAACCACCGAGCATCTGCCCCAAGGTGGGCGCCAACTGTCGTGGTTTTATCACAGCAGATGTCCTAGTGAAAGGACTTAGGGGTGAAGCCATCGCTACGGCGGTTAACTCGAAGGGGTTGAACGGGACGAAAAACATAGGTTTACCCAGGTTCGGCCCCTCTCGAGGGAGGTAAAAGCCTACGTCCTGCTTTGAGTTGTATTGATTGAGTATCGATTACACGGGAACGGATTCGCTTGACATAGCTCTCGATCAAAGGTTTCGTAGTCTAAGCCGCCCAGGGAACCCGCCTTTATATACACAGGTCGAGCCCTGGGCTTACAAGAGTCCGGGACATGTTACATCTAGTAACCGACCTCATCTCTAAATCACTTTGCCTTGTCTACCAAGCCATCTCCCGGCGGCTTACGCCTTCGGGTCACATACTGCCTTCTGGCTCCAGGCCTTCGCCCGGTCCGTCTGGTAACTTACCAGCAGGCCCGTCTTAGTCTTCCGGCCTGCTTAAGGCCGTATTGTTTAAGCCGCCAACTTCCTAACCCGACCCCTCCTGGGCGGGTCTCACCATGGGGTTATATGCCCAACACCTATACTTGTGGATTATCAGACCTCCAAGAGTTTTAATAGGCAAATTGTGTTTCTGGAGAGGTTGTTGTTCAAAGAAAATTTTATCTATTTCATTTCGTTCGCGCAAATGCATATCATTTTCATGGTCAAGCAAATATTGTTCTAATGGATCTGTGGGAGGCACGGCAATAGAAGCAAGACCAATTATTTCATCCTTACTAGATAACGCTTTATCACGAGGTTGTCTACTAAACTTGGAAAAATTAGACTCATGAGACACACTACCAAAACTGACACCGACAGTTTGTTTTTCACAATCTATCTTAGCATTGACGGTGCTAAAGAAAGGTCTACCAAAGATAATGGGACAAAAGTCATCTTGTGGGGAACCAAGGACTAGAAAATCAGTAGGGTATTTTACTTTCCCACACAAGACTTCAACATCACTAACAATCCCAAGTGGTGTGATAGTGTCTCTATTAGCAAGTTTAATAGTAACATCAATGTCTTCCATTTCAGCAGGCGCTATTTCATCCATAATTCCTTGGTATAGAGTAAAAGGGATAGCGCTCACACTAGCACCCAAATCACATAAACCATGATAGCAATGATCTCCTATTTTGACTGAGACAACAGGCATGCCTTCTATAGGTCTATGTTTGGCAATTCTAGCAGCTTCATCACAGAAGTAGATAACATGCCCAACAAGATTTTCTACCAAGAGATCTTTAACCATAGCAATTCTAGGTTCTACTTTAATTTGTTCAGGGGGTTTAGGTGCTCTTAGATTACTCTTACGAATTACAGTTGATACCTTAGCATGTTCCTTTATCTTAACAGGGAAAGGTGGTTTTTCAATATAAGCGGTAGGCACAACTGGATCAACATTGTAAAAGATGGTTTCTTCTTTAGCTATGACCGGTTCTTTAATTTCTTCTTTAATAGGGGGATGATATTTAAACCACTTCTCCTTAGGGAGGTCAACGTGAGTAGCAAATGCTTCGCAGAAAGAGGCTACTATCTCAGAGTCAAGTCCATATTTAGTGCTAAACTTATGAAAAGTATCGGTACTCATAAAAGATTTAACACAATCAAATTCAAGCTTTATACCTGACTCATTACCTTTGTCGAGTTCCCAATCTTCAGAGTTGCGTTTAATCCTTTCTAAGAGATCCCACTTGAATTCAATAGTCTTCTTCATATAAGAACCAGCACAAGAAGTATCGAGCATGGATTGATCATTATGAGAAAGCCGACCATAAAAATTCTGAATGATAACTTCTCTCGGAATGTCATGATTGGGGCATGAATATAACATTGACTTAAGCCTCCCCCAAGCTAGAGAGATGCTTTCTCCTTCACGAGGCCAAAAATTATAAATATAAATCCGATCATGATGAACTAGATGCATGGGATAAAACTTTTGGTGGAATTCCAATTGCAAACAATTCCAGATCCATGATCCAAGATCATCACATAGCCTATACCATGTCAATGCTTTTCCCTTCAAACATAAAGGTAAAACCTTCTTCTTAACATCATCTCCGGGTAAACCTGCAAGCTTAAATAATCCACAAATTTCATTCATATATAAGAGGTGCATATCCGGATGTTTAGTTCCATCTCCTGCATAAGGTTTAGCAAGCAGTTGTTCTACCATACCCGAAGGAATTTCATAAGTAATATTTTCAGTAGGTGCAGTAGGTTGAGGGGCAACTAATTGTGGTTCCGATCGAGGTGAAGATACCCCAAACAAACCCCTCAAAGGATTGTTTTCCATAGTAGCAAGTAGCAATAAATTTCAGCACGTAGTATAAGTTTTTCCTTACCGATTTCCACTTACCAAGAGCACTTCACTCCCCGGCAACGGCGCCAGAAAAGAGTCTTGATGACCCACAAGTATAGGGTATCAATCGTGGTCCTTTCGATAAGTAAGAGTGTCGAACCCAATGAGGAGCAAAAGGAAATGGCAAGCGGTTTTCAGCAAGGTAATTTCTACAAGCACTGAAATTGTAGGTAACAGATAGTTTGATAGCAAGATAATTGGTAATGAGAAAGTAACGGTAACGGTAAATAAGGTGCAGCAAGCTAGCCCAATCCTTTTGTGGCAAAGGACAGGCCAGAATAATCTCTAGTAATAGGCAAAGTGTTCTTGAGGGTACACGGGAATTTCATCTAGTCGCTTTTATCATGTTGGTTTAATTCGTGTTCGCTACTTTGATAATTCTCGAAACTCATCTCCTTGGTCCAAATCTTTGCCCAATGATCATGCCATGTGTATAGGACCTAAAATAATTTTAATACAAAAGTATTTTGGCCAAAAAGCATTTACTTAATTTAGATTTTCAAAACCCCCTGATTTGAGGTTTGTACTACAAGTCCTCAAACTAGGGTGAATGTTTTGCCCCAAAGAATTTAATTGGAACCTATTATATGTAAGACTTCCCAAAAACACAAAAATATTATTTTTTAAGTTATTCATGTATTTTATTTAAATGCCTTTTACTGAGGCCAGAAATGGTCTTTTGTAGGGAAAAATTATTTTATTGTTTAAAAAACCTTGAGAAAATTTAGGGAAACTCAGTGGACATATATTGTCCATATATATGAGTTTAAACACATGATCATGTACAAAATATTGGACAAAACCCTCCAAAACCCTTTCTGCTCATTTTAAGTATTTGAAATATTTCTGTAAGAAATATTTTCAAATAAATGTAAGAAAATTCGAGATAGTATATTATGCCTCTATTGATGATCTTGACAAGTTTCATTTCAATCCAATTTGTTTTGGTTAACAAATCCTTTTTGTCCATATCCAAATTTGAACAAGTTCGCAGTGCCAAGTGTCTACATTTGTGGCAAACTTTGTGGACATGTTCTAATACTCTAATTAGGCATCTACACCAAGTGGTGCATCAAGGAGAACAATGTAGCTTAGGTAGATCTATCCAAATATGTTTCTGCCCATTTCTAGGGTTTGAAACTTTTGCATTGGCCACTTTCTACAAATGAGCTGAAATTTTGTGGGCAAGTTCATTTGGTCCTAATTGTTATTCCTGTTAAATATCATGTCAAGTAGATCAAGTTACCTAGCTCAAATCATCGCCAAACACCTTCTGCAATAATCTTGTGATAAATGATTGGAGAACCAAATGAGTTCTCCTTGCTCTCAAAATTTTACCATAGTCCCTCATGACCCTATTCTACCTCCAGTAAAGACCTCACGCCATGGCTCAATCATTCAGGGGGTGAAACCCCAAGATTCCTCCCAAGACAGCCAAGACAACAACTTCCTCCCCTCCAATTTCTTTACCCCCTTCCTTTTCCTTAGCCCCTAAGTGACCCAAAGCGTCTCAGAAGACCCTAGGAACTAGTGGACAACAATGGGAGCGCCCAGAGCGTGTGGGACATGCCTTGGCATGCAAGGCTCATGCTCTGGAGCACAATAAAGTGCACTCCCGCACTGTAGCTCGCCCATTCTAAGGCTCCCGACAGCCTTGGGCGTCGGATCCATGTCCCCCGTGGTTGCCTCGACGTCCTCTACACGGCAGCATGTCGGGCCCCTCCCGCCTTGCCCTCCTCTTCCCCCTGCAGAGCTCGTCGCACGTCGCCCATAGACCTCGTGCATGGTGCACCTCGGCCTCGCCATTTAAGCATCCCCAAGCGCCCCTCCTTGCGCAGTTCGCCCCCTCTCCCTCCTGTGAACCTCCCAGACCACCCCATTTCCCCTCCCATGCCCCCATCGTCTTCTATGGCCGAAGCCCCCCGTCGGCTCCTGCTCAAATTCGAGCACGAATCCTCTCCCTCCCCTTATGAGCTTCACTAGAGGACCTCTTGCATCACCATGAGGCTCCCCCGCGCTCCGTTCCCTCCTTCCAGTGCCCGTGGCGCCGCGCCTTTCATCGCCGATAGTCTCCTCCGCGGTTGTCTGCGCTGTCGCCACTGCACCTCTCCTCGATGGGTGTGCAGCACCTAGGTGGGTGCGGCTCGTTGCCCTGAGCGCTCCGGTGGCAGGATTGCCCGAAGTGGTGGCTGGTAGTGCTGGCGAGCGGCGTTGTCCTCGCCCCTGACCGCTCCCGAAGACGTCGTGGGAGGAAGAAGAAAGCCCTGTCGGCGGGGCCCACCTGTAGGCGAGCCAAAGGTCAGGCCTGGCGTTGAAGTGAAGGCACCCTTCGTGGATGTCGCCTCCCTGCGAAGGAGGCGTACTCCCGTGGAGTACGCCTTCGACGTCGCCCGACCTCCCGCGCGGTTGGGCTATGCCGTGCCGGTGCGCTGTGCGGCCCAGCAGATTTGGCCCATTCTTTTTTATTATTATTTCCAGAGAGACAAAACAAATCGTAAAAAATTCAAACAAACTCCAAATTTGGTGATTCAAAATCCTAGGTGTTCCTAAAATCATGCTCTATCCAATGATGAGCCTTGCACATTTTTTTCATGTAGGATTTTGTGCTCCACCACCATTTTGGCCACTTCTCTTATTATAATGCCCACTTTGCAAAATCTCTAGATAGTTCAAATTAACTCCAAATTAGGTGATCCAAATCCTAGATGACTCTCATGTCATCCCTATTTATTTAGCCATGGTGAACATTTTTTACCGTGCATTCATTCTATTGGATCTAATAAATGGCCCATTTTCCATTTATTTCATCTTAGCAATTTCATAGAAAATTCATCCCAACTCCAAATGTAATGAAACCACTTTCTATATGTTTCTAAAATCATGCCCTATTTAATGAGTGCCTCCACTGATTTTTATAAAAATATTTTCTATAAACTTCTTATAGGATCATTAATCCCTCCATTTCCACCTTTCAAAAATCCTCATTGATCCAGATCCAGTAGAACCTCTTTGGTTATTTTTGTTATAGCCAGAGGTGTCAAACAAAAATAAAGTTCCTATTTGAGAACATTTTTATTTTCCTTCTTGTTGTGTTGCTTATAATGGCCGTTTCTGACGGTAATTGACGAAGTAGACGGAGTGCTTGGAATTGGACCAGAAGCTTGTGAAGACCTTGAAGACATTGCTGAGTCAGGCAAGCAGCCCCTTGACCATGATGAAACCATTTTTTATGCATGACATATAGCACTTTACTTTGTTGCATTGAAATCATGATGATATGGTGACCACCTTGGTGGGTTGTCTCCGTTACTTTCCTCGTTGATACCTGCATTTCCATGACTCTACTTCTGCTTAGAGTTGTGTGGGTGTGATAACCCACAAGTATAGGGGATCGCGACAGTATTCACGGGTAGTATTTCACCCTAATTTATTGATTCGACACAAGGGGAACCAAAGAATATTTATTGGCCTTGACAGTTGAGTTGTCAATTCAACCGCACCTGGGATATCTCTCTGCAGCAAAGGTTTAGTAGCATGGCAAATAGTAGTAGAAAAAGTAACAGTAATAGTGACAGTAACAATTTTGTAGCAGTAGCAATAGTAACTTAGCAAGATTCAGTATATGTAAAGCGTAGGCATGTGGATCGGTGATGGTTAATGATTTAGATGACATCAATCATGTAACAGTTACACACTAGGGCAACACAGAACTAGCTCCAATTCATCAATATAATGTAGGCATGTATTCCGTATATAGTCATACATGCTTGCGATAAGAACTTGCATGACATCTTTTGTCCTACCCTCCCGTGGCAGCGGGGTCCTATTGGAAACTAAGGGATATTAAGGCCTCCTTTTAATAGAGAACCGGAACAAAGCATTAACACATGATGAATACATGAACTCCTCAAACTGCGACAATCATTGGAAAGAATCCCAATTATTGTCACCTTGGGGTATGCGGATCAAGACACGTAATAGGTGCATACACCTTGCAAGATAGGATCCAAATCAATCTTATATTCAGAGGTAATATAATATGTTCAGATCTGAAATCATAGCACTCGGGCCCTAGTGACAAGCATTAAGCATAGCAAAGTCATAGCAACATCAATCTCAGAACATAGTGGATACTAGGGATCAAGCCCTATCAAACTTAACCCGATTACATGATCAATCTCATCCAATCCCACCACTGTCTGGCAAGCCTACAAAGGAATTACTCACTCCCGGTGGTGAGCATCATGGCGGTGTTGATGGAGAAGGGTTGGTGATGACGACAACAACGATTTCCCCTCTCCGGAGCCACAAACGGACTCCAGATCAGCCCTCCCAAAGAAGAACAGGAGGTGGTGGCGGCTCCGTCTCGTGAAACGCGATGAAAACTTCTCTCCGATTTTTTCTCCGAAGATGTGATTTTATAGGACTGGAATCAGGGTCGGAGGAGCCTCGTGGGCCCCAACACACAACAGGGCACGGCCTAGGGGGGTCACGCCCTGTTGGCGTGTGGCCCACAGGTGGCCTCCCTCCGGCAGGTCTTCGCTTCATAATTCATTATAATTCCCAGAAAAAATCCACAAAAAGTTTCGTCCAATTTCGAGAACTTTTATTTCTGCACAAAAATAACATCAAGGTAGTTCTGCTGAAAACAGCGTCAGTCCGTGTTAGTTCCATTCAAATCATGCAAATTAGAGGTCAAAACCAGAGCAAAAGTGTTTGGAAAAGTAGATACGTTGGAGACGTATCAACTCCCTCAAGCTTAACTCATTGCTTGTCCTCAAGCAATTCAGTTGACAAACCGAAAGTGATAAAGAAAACTTTTACAAACTCTTTTGTTCTCGTCGTTATACACATGCTTAGCTAGTGCTCAAGTTTTCAGCATAAATTATAAATAACCATATCCATGATAACAATTAAACATCATATCAACTCATGGCAATATATAACCAACTACCAAGTAATAATAAGATATCTCACATGCCAACAATTTATGAAAACAATCATGATATAATATGGTGACATGGTATTTCACTAGCCCTTTCTGAGACCGCAAAATATAAATGCAGAGCACCTCTAAGGTTCAAGCAGCGACTAATATAATTCAGGGTAGAAAAGATCCAGTCATGCTCACATCCAACATTAACTAGACTCAATGCATAAGAATGAAAATAGTGCTCTCCGGTCGGGTGCTTTTAGTAAGAGGGTGATGACTCAACATAAAAATAAATAGATAGGCCCTTCGTAGAGGGAATCGTTGATTTGCAGAGGTGCCAGAGCTCAAAGTTTTAAAACAAGATCGGGATATGGTTTTTGGGTGGTGCACTTTTCTTGTCAACGTTACGACAAAGGTTTTCAATATCTTCCATGCTAAACTCATTATTGGCGGTTCCCAAACAGAATAGTAAAGTTTACTCCTATCCACCATCCATACACAAACCATGGCTGACCGAATCCATGGATGCCTGCCAACATATCAACTGTCCCAAGGAGTTTTGTTTAATTAATTTTTGATTATGCAGGACTGGGCATCCTTTTTACCAGCCTCTCTCGTGCAATGACGGCGAATAAACAACTGTCTCAAGAATAACTCACTTAGCATGGAAGATGTTGACCGCCTCGTCACTCCATGAGTGAGATGCGTGCATAAAATGGAAGTTTATTTGAATATTTAGAGATGGCACATGCAAATTTACTTGGAACGGCAGGGTGATACCTCATATAGGTAGGTATGGTGGACTCATATGGAATAACTTTGTTTAAATGTTTTGGATGAACAAGCAGCATTCCCGCTTAGTACAGGCGAAGGCTAGCAATAGGTTGGGAAGCGACCAGCTAGAGAGAGAAAACGGTCATAGGTATGCATTATGAATAATTAACATTGGACATAGCATGAGTAGGATATGAACACTCTGAATTTAAATATCATGAAGGCTGCATTGGTTTTGAATCAACTACATGTTTGCACATGGGCCAAGTCAAGCCGCTTGAATTTTTTAGAGGGAAATACCATACTACCATACCACATCATAACCATTTTAATGCATGTTGGCCTATAAGATAAATCATTATTCACTACTAGCTATTTAAGCATGGCATGAGAAGCTATAATCTCTCATTGTCATCATGAACATGTTCACTCATAATATACTGAATCAAGATCAAACGAGCTAAACATGTTTACAAAAACGGAAAACAAGAAGAGTTCATACCAGCTTCCCTTGCCACGATCACTCCGTCAAATATCGTCATTATTGCCTTTCACTTGCATGACCGAATGATGTGATAATAATAATAGTGCAAGAATACCGTGGACTAAGCTGGAATCTGCAGGGAAACTTTAGATAAACGAGAAGACAGGGTAATATGGGCTCTCTGTTAAATCAACAATGAAGCATATAAGAGCCACTCAACATTTTAATCGTGGTCTTCTCCTTTCAAAGACTCAACAAAAAGAAAAGAAATTTAGAGAAACACACCGAAATATTTTTGGAGTTTTTGTTTTTCTCAAGCGAGCAAGATAAACTAAGGGGAAAAAGAACAAGAAAAAATATTTACATGGGAAAGCTCCCAACATGCAAAGGAAATCTTTTTGGGTTTTGTTTTTAGTGCTAAAGATAATTAAACGGGGAAAGAAAACTAAAAAGAAGCGAGAAATATTTTTGGGTTTTCCAAAGTTTTGCAAACACACAAGAAAAAGCGGAAAAAATAAAAGAGGATGAACACCGACAATTTATATGAAGTGTGTGAACATGAATGTAATGTTGATGAGAAATACGTACTCCCCCAAGCTTAGGCGTTTGCCTAGCATGGTGATCACCACTTACAATAGCCATCAGGTCTGGGAAAGTGTTCCAGCTAGGGCACCTCAGCATCCCACGCCTGGACCTCAGCCTCCGCAGCAGCCAGCTCATTCCGGTAAGCAATTATATCTTCTGGCATTATTCTGTATCTGTTCCTGGCATAATAGTTAAACAAAGAGGGTACATGCAAAGGAATAATATCGCAAGTCTTCTCGCTAAATACTAAGTTGTAATGAAGATGTTGCGGTGGTTGCGGTTCCTCAATGAATTGGTGTTCCGTCATAGACTGGTGATCAAGATAAACCTTAGGCAACAAGTAATCAGTAGGGCATATAGCAACTTCAAAACGCTTTGCCAAGCGAGTGGCATAAATACCACCACGAACCTTGCCCTTGGTTCGGTTAAGATTTAATCAACGCGCAACAATAGCTCCTGTGTTGTAAGTATTATTGATAAGTCTCCAATGTATCGATAATTTATGAAGTATTCATGCCATATTCATGTATGTTTACAATACTTTTATATGGTTTTGATGCACTTTATATGATTTATTTAGCACTAACCTGGACTGACGTTGTTTTCAGCAGAATTACCGTGGTGTTGTTTTTGTGCAGAAAATGAAAGTTCGCAAAATCGCCTAAAACTTTTTGGTGATTTTTTTGGACCAAATAAGCAATATTGGAGTGAAGAACCACCGGAGGGGAGCCACCCCTGGGCCACAAGCCATCAGGGCACGGCCTAGGGGGGTCATGGCATGTTGGCTTGTGGGGCCCTCGTAGCTCCGTTGCGCGTGATTCCAACGTTAAAAATCCTATAAATCCTAGAAACCCCAGAAATAAACATCGAGCTTCCGCTCCGCCGCGCAACTCTCTGTATCGACGAAAAACCAATATGGAGGCGTTCCAGTACCCTGCCGGAGAGGGGAAACCATCATCGGTGGCCTTCCTCATCGTCCCGGTGGAGGCCATGACGAGGAGGGGGTAGTTCACCCTCGGGGCTGAGGGTATGTACCAGTAGCTATGTGTTCAATATCTCTCTCTCTCGTGTTCTTAAGATGTCATGATCTTGATGTATCACGGGCTTTGTTAATATAGTCGGATCATATGATGTTATTCCCCTTCTACCTTGTTGTGATGAATTGAATCTTTACCTTTGAGATCTCGTTATGTTGGATTGAATATTTTGGTTTGAGAACACTTGATGTACGTCTTGCGTGGGATACCCGTAGTAACATTGGGGTATTCTATTGATTCACTTGATATATGTTGAGGCATCAACCTGCAGATTCCGGTGACCTAGGGGATCTATGCATAGGGCTTGATTGCACGTTTTCATACCACGTTCTCCGATAGAAATCTTGGGGTGCTCCTTGAAGTTCTTTGTGTTGGATTGAATATGTTAGATCTGAAATTGTTTGATGCATGTCGCATAATTTACCCACGGATACTTGAGGTGACATTGGAGTATCTAGGTGACATTAGGGTGGATTGATATGTATCATTGGTGTTATTTTAGTACGAACTCTTGGGCTGTTTGTGACACTTTTAGGAATAGCTCAAAAGATTGATTGGAAAGAATAACTTTGAGGTGGTTCCACTACCTACACCAATTTCATCTTATTGTTCTCCGCTAGATAGGAACTTTGGAGTGATTCTTTGTTGCGCGTTGAGGGATGATCATATGATTCAACTATGTTAGCATTGTTGGGAGATTTCACTAGTGAAAGTATGAACCCTAGGCCTTGTTTCCAAGCATTAATATATTGTTTTGCTCGCTGTTTTACACTTGCTACTTTGCTGTTTTTATATTTTCAGATTACAAAAACCTATTTCTACCATCCATATTGCACTTGTATCACCATCTCTTCGCCGAACTAGTTCACCTATACAATTTTCCATTGTATTGGGTGTGTTGGGGACACAAGAGATTTCTTGTATTTGGTTGCAGGGTTGCTTGAGAGAGACAATATTCATCCTATACCTCCCACGGATTGATAAACCTTAGGTCATCCACTTGAGGGAAAATTGCTACTGTCCTACAAAACTCTGCGCTTGGAGGCCCTACACGAGTCTACAAGAATAAAGTTGCATAGTAGACATCAAGCTCTTTTCTGGCGCCGTTGTCAGGGAGGTGAGTGATTGAAGGTATATCTCAAGATCTTGCAATTAAATCTTTTAGTTTCTTATTTTTCACTAGTCTGGTTTTTTAAAAGAAAACTACCAAAAAAATGGAGTTTAGGTTGCCTCATTTGCTTCTTCTTTATAATGTCTTTAGTGAAAATGATGGTTCGGAAAATTGTGCTCAATTGTTAGAGGAAGAATTTATGAAAATGCTTAATGTGAATTCCTTGAATTATGAGCATGATAGTAATATTGTTAGTATGAATTCTCTGAATATCCATGATGCTAATGATATGCAAAGCCACAAGCTTGGGGATGCTATGTTTGATGAAGATGATCTTTTTAGTTCCCCTACTTGTGATGATGATATTTACTATGATTATAGCATGCCTCCTATGTATGATGATTATTGTGATGACACATATGCTATGAAGAGTAATGATAACCATGGAACATGTCATCATGATTTTAATTTTCATTTGGATTATGCCAATCAAGTGTCGCGTGATAGCTATTTTTCTGAGTTTGCTCCCACTACCATCGATGAAAAGGAATTTGCTTATGTGGAGAGTAATAAATTTTCTATGCTTGTAGATCATGAAAAGAATGCTTTATGTGATAGTTATATTTTTAAATTCCTTCATGATGCTACTGAAAATTATTATGAGGGAGGAACATATGCTTGTAGGACTTGCAATAATATTAAGTTTCCTCTCTATGTGTTCAAAGTTTCGAAGTTATGCTTGTTTTGCCTTCCTATGCTAGTTGATTCTTGTTCCCATTAATTGTTTGCTCACAAAATCCCTATGCATAGGAAGAGGGTAAGACTTAAATGTGCTTGTCATGAGATTCATGATGCTCTTTTGCATGTTTCAATTATTATTCTTATGTGGGCATCATTGACATCATCATGCCTAGCTAAAAGGCATTAAAGAAAAGCGCTTGTTGGGAGACAACCCAAAAACTTTTACTTTCTGTTTTTTAGTGTTAACATGATTAAGATACTCTAGTAATAATTTTTTGTGTCTTTTATTTCAATAATGTGCCAAGTAAAGCCTTTGGAATAGTATGGATACTTGTTGATTTGATTCTGTGCAAAAACAGAAACTTTTGCCTCTAGTAAAGAATTTCTATGATTTTACTGGAGCGTCAAAAAATTCTGAAATTTTTAGACAGTATTTATATGCAACTTATATAATTTTTCCTAATGTTTCAGAATTTTTAGAGACAGGGAATTATGACTATACTACAGATCTTCACCGACTGTTCTGTTTTTGATAGATTCTGTTTTGCATGCATAGTTTGCTTATTTTAGTGTTCCCATAGCTTATATTCAGTGATATAAATTATGTGAATGGTATAATACTGTAGGTATTATGTGAGAACAATTATGCATCTTGTATTGACAGTACCTAAGTGAATGATCTTTATTTATTATACTAACCCATCTCACGAAGTTCCGTTAAGTTTTGTGTGATTGAAGTTTTCAAGTTTTGGGTGAGACACCGATATGAGGAGAATAAGAAATGACAAGAACCTAAGCTTGGGGATTCCCAAAGCACCCCCAAGGTAATATACAAGGAATACTCAAGCGCCTAAGCTTGGGGATGCCCCGGAAGGCATCCCCTCTTTCATCTTCAACACTATCGGTATATCTTACTTGGAGCTATATTTTTATTTGTCACATAATATGTGTTTTGTTTGGAGAATCATTTTATTTTGTTAGTATTTGCTTGATGTAGTTTATAATCTTGTTTTTCAATAAAAAGTTCCAAGAATTGCCTTTAGGATGCTTGAATTGCATGTTTGATGTGTGCTGTGTAAAAACAGAAACTTTTGCTATAGTGTTTGAATTTTCATATTTTACTGGAACGCGGAAAGTTTCTGAAATTTTTACAAAGTATTATCACATAAATTATTTATCATGTCCTAAAGTTTCATAATTTGTAGAGTTACATAAGTGCACTTTGTAACTTAATTGCTACAGATTGTTCTGTTTGGACAGATTGTTGTCATAGTTTTGTTATCTACTTATCCTATAGTTTCTATAGCCTATATTGGTAGATATAAATTGTGAAAATGATAGTAAACAGTAGATGATGTTTGAAAATTATTTTGCAACTTGTCTTGGCAATACATGAAGTGTGGATTTATTCTTATGTGTACTAACCTAGCTCACGAGTTCTTTTCGAGTTTTGTGTGGATGAAGTTTTTGAGAATAGGTGAAACCATGATATGAGAGGATTGAACAAGATACAAAAGCTCAAGCTTGGGGATGCCCAAGGCACCCCCAGTAAATATTTTAAGAATTCTCAAGCATCTAATCTTGGGGATGCTACGCATCCCACCTCTCTTCGTCAACAAATATCGGTTAGCCTATGTTGAGCCTAATTTTTATTTGTCCACATGATATGTGTTCTTCTTGGAATGTATTGTTGTTTTGTTTTTCTGTTTGAATAAAATACTCAGATCTGAAAATCTTTATTGAGAGAGAGTCCTCACATAGCTACTTAATTGTTTGACTACTCATTGATCTTCACTTATATCTTTTGAGAGTAGCTTGATGTTTACTCTTGTGCTTCACTTATATCCTAAGAGTAAATTGTGAATGAATGAAATATCATAAATCTGAAATTATCAATGTGCTATATTCTTAGTGGCAAGTTCACATTTGGTTTAGAAAGTAAAATCTATTGAAGCTTAACAATCATTGTATTGGTCATATGAGCAATTCATGAATGATTAGTATAAGAAAGAGAACTTTCACATACAAATATATTATCTTGGACATCTTTTATGATTGTGAATACCCATTAATTATTTTCAAACTTGATCAAATAGTTGAAGTTGGACAAGGAAGACAACGTAATGGTTATGTTTGGGTATATTTGCACATAAGTTATATTGTTATGGATCCTCCAACATGTGGTGCTTGTTTGGAACCTTTTGCTAGCAAACACTTCGTACTAAGTAGAGATACTACTTGTGCATCCAAATCCTTGAGCCAAGTTTCTTCTATGAGAGTCCACCATACCTACCTATATATGGTATTTCACTGTCATTCCAAGTATATTTGCATGTGCCACCTCTAAACATTCAAATAAACATCCATTTTGTGTGCTCATACCGCTCATGGAGCGACGAAGCGGTCATTATCTTCCATGCTAAGCGAGTTATTCTCAAGATGAGTGTTTATTCACTTGTCATTGCACGAGAAAGGCTGGTAAAAAGGATGCCTATTCCTGCATAATACAAAAATAAATAAACAAGAACTCCCCCTAGAAAGTTGATTGTTTGGAGGGCAACCGTGGATTCGGCCAGCCATGGAATGTGTTTGAATGGTGGAGGGGGAGTAAAATTTCAATTCTGTTTGGGAACCACCAATAATGTGATTAGCATGGAAGATAAGGAAATCTCTTGTCATGACGTTGACAGGAAAGGCACACCACCCAAAATATATTCAACTCTGTTTTAAGCAATGAGCTCTGGCACCTTTGCAAATCCCTGCTTCCCTCTGTGAAGGGACAATCTATTTACTTTCATGCTATTTACTATTCATGTTGAGTCAACTTCTTATTCCAACCTCAATCTATTAGTTGGCAAGCATCATGTGGTGGGGAAAGATCCAAACACATATATCCAGTCAAATATATTTGATCATGATTCCTTATTGTTGACAATTATCTTTATGATAAGTATGTTGGGAGGCGAAACTTTAAGCCCCTATCTTTCTCTGTGTTCAATGGATGTTGTTTGTTCTAAAAATTTGCCTTGAGTATTAGCAATCATAAAATACCATACGATAATTGAATATGTGGAGCTATTACTTAGACTTGATGATGCATTGAAATTGTTTGATGACTAAGAACATGTGTTGTTGAGTTTCAAGAGAATGCATTGTTTGAACAATGACATGTGAATTGATTGCTACTTTATCATGATGATTTCTTATGAGAAAAGGTTGCTAGTTATGATGCTATAAAAGTGACTGAAATTATTCTTGATGAATATTATACATTATGCTAGCATTCAGACTTCATAAATTATTTCCTTTATCATTTACCTACTCGAGGACGAGTAGGAATTAAGCTTGGGGATGCTGATACGTCTCCAACGTATCGATAATTTATGAAGTATTCATGCCATAGTCATCTATGTTTACAATACTTTTATATGGTTTTGATGCACTTTATATGATTTATTTGGAACTAACCCGGACTGACGCTGTTTTCAGCAGAATTACTGTGGTGTTGTTTTTGTACAAAAAATGAAAGTTCTTGGAATCGCCCGAAACTTTTTGGTGATTTTTTTGGACCAAATAAGCAATATTAGAGCGAAGAACCACCGGATGGGAGTCACCCCTGGGCCACAAGGCATCAGGGCGCGGCCTAGGGGGGTCGTGGCCTGTTGGCTTGTGGGGCCCTCGTAGATCCGTTGCGCGTGATTCCAACGCTGAAAAATCCTATAAATCCCAAAAACCCCAGAAATAAACAGCGAACTTACGCTCCACCGCCGCAACTCTTTGTATCGACAAAAAACCAATCTGGAGGCGTTTCAGTACCCTACAGGAGAGAGTAAACCATCACCGGTGGCCTTATTCATCGTCCCGGTGGAGGCCATGACGAGGAGGGAGTAGTTCACCCTCGGGGCTGAGGGTATGTACCAGAAGCTATGTGTTCAATCTCTCTCTCTCTCTCTCTCTCTCTCTCTCTCGTGTTCTTGAGATGTCACGATCTTGATGTATCACGGGCTTTGTTAATACAGTCGGATCATATGATGTTATTCCCTTGCTACCTTGTTGTGATGAATTGAATCTTTACCTTTGAGATCTCGTTATGTAGGATTGAATATTTTGGTTTGAGAACACTTGATGTATGTCTTGCGTGGGATACCCATAGTGACATTGGGGTATTCTATTGATTCACTTGATATATGTTGAGGCATCAACTTGCGGATTCCGGTGACCTAGGGGATCTATGCATAGGGCTTGATTGCACGTTTTCATACCACGTTCTCCGATAGAAATATTGGGGTTCTCCTTGAAGTTCTTTGTGTTGGATTGAATATGTTAGATCTGAAATTGTTTGATGCATGTCGCATAATTTACCCACGGATACTTGAGGTGACATTGGAGTATCTAGGTGACATTAGGGTGGATTGATATGTATCATTGGTGTTATTTTAGTACGAACTCTAGGGTTGTTTGTGACACTTATAGGAATAGATCAAAAGATTGATCGGAAAGAATAACTTTGGGGTGGTTCCACTACCTACACCAATTTCATCTTATTGTTCTCCGCTAGATAGGAACTTTGGAGTCATTCTTTGTTGCACGTTGAGGGATGATCATATGATTCAACTATGTTAGCATTGTTGGGAGATTTCACTAGTGAAAGTATGAACCCTAGGCATTGTTTCCAAGCATTAATATATTGTTTTTATCGCTGTTTTACACTTGCTACCTTGCTGTTTTTATATATTCAGATTACAAAAACCTATGTCTACCATCCATATTGCACTTGCATCACCATCTCTTCGCCGAACTAGTTCACCTATACAATCTTCCATTGTATTGGGTGTGTTGGGGACACAGGAGATTTCTTGTATTTGATTCCAGGGTTGCTTGAGAGAGACCATCTTCATCCTACACCTCCCACAGATTGATAAACCTTAGGTCATCCACTTGAGGGAAAATTGCTACTGTCCTACAAAACTCTGCGCTTGGAGGCCCAACACGAGTCTACAAGAATAAAGTTGCGTAGTAGACATCAATTATAACCATAAAGTGCACTGCATAGAATAGCCGGGGTAGGAGCATTTAGGCCACCACCCTGTTCCATGGCAGTTATGCATTTTCCTATAAACAGAGAAAAGTAGTGCACGGACGGAAATTGCAAACTGGTGGCTCTAGCGTTTGACACGCCCCTAGTTTCTCCAACAGTTAATGTGAGATGGAAGTCCTCAAACTCCTCAGTCTTAGGCTCTCGCATTATCCCGTCAGAGGGAAGCAAACGTATTTCACAAAATTCATGTAGAGGCAATTCATAGTTTGTGGCATAAAGATACGTACTGTGGGAGCACCGGGCGCATTTGTGAAGTGAAAGTTTTGCACGAAGGAATTAGTAAGGAGATAATATTGGTCACACTCATCTGCGAGGAAGACGGTAAGCCCGGCATTTGCAATGAATTGCATGAATTCTTCATAAAAACCCGCTTCGTTCATGAAGGGCGTATGTGGCCATTCACATGGCCTAACCTCCATGTTGCGAACAATGTTGATGTCTCGGTCCTAAGTTCCCCTAACAACTCCTTTGGGGCTCTGGCTTGAAGAACCTTTCCTTAAGAAATTCATTTCCTAAGCACAAATTTCTAAAAAAATTGAGTCACAAATTTATGTCAGAAAAACTTTGCAAGATTGATAGCAACTACTCATAATGATGCCTAGAGGCCATATCAAGCATCCATACTACTTGGAACTCAAAGAATTCGACATGCAAGCTCATTTTCTGTAGCACCAAGTGCAGCATATTATGCAAAATATAAACCACTAAAAAAAACTAATTGGAGGAATGGAGGAGTCACATACCAAGGAACAATTCCTAGAAAACAGTTTCGGAATCGGAGTTCCGAGCAAAGAGATCGAAAAATTTAGTTTGCAGAGGAAGAACACGGGAGAGAGAGGGCTAGGGAATTTTTTCTAGAGGTAGGAGAAGGAGTGGGCTGAAGGGATAAGGCAGGGGCCCCTGTGGGCCACATAAGTCATCATGGCGCGGCCTCGGGGGGCCACACCCTATTGGCTTGTGGCCCACAGGTGCACTCCCCTGCTGCAATTTTTATGTCAAAAATTCTTATATATTCCATAAAAATTCATGTTAAAATTTTGTGGCAATCTGAGACTTTTTATTTCCGTGCATTTTTTTATGCACGGGAAAAACAGAAAAACAGAAAATCATGCTAATTTATTTTATATAAACTACAAATAACAGAGGGTAAACTTTTGATACAGAGAGTTGTGAATACTAAATTCATCAATCATATGCCTTCCAAAAAGTATCCATTAAGAAGGTTGATCAAGTCTTATTAACAACTGTTTCCGGTTAACTTGCAACCGAAGAATTTTTGTATATCACTAGGTTACCTCAATGGGGATTTGCATCTCCCCAACATGATTATAATATTTCTTCTTGACAGCAGGTAGAGGAATTGAAAAACTTCCAATGATAACTGGGGGAGTAGGCTCAATGACATTAATATTATTAACCAAAGTTTGCTTCTTTGGGAAATGCACGGTATGTTGCTTGCCATTGAGATGAAATGTAACCTTGCTTTTATTGCAATCAATAACAGCCCCTGCAATATTTAAAAAGGGTCTACCATGGATGATCAACATATTGTCGTCCTCGGGCATATCAAGAATAAAAAAGTCTATCAAGATAGTAACATTTGCAACCACATCAAGAACGTCCTCGCAAATCCCCAATAGGCAAAGCAGTGGATTTATCAGCCATTTGCAAAGATATCTCAGTGGCTGTAAGCTTACTCAAATCAAGTCTTTTATAAAGGGACAAAGTCATAACACTAACACCGGCCCCTAAATCACATAAAGAAATTTTAACATAATTTGTTTTAATAGAGCAAGGTATTGTGGGTATACCAGGATCTCCTAGCTTCTTAGGTATTCCTCCATCAAAAGAATAATTTGCAAGCATAGTAGCAATTTCAGTTTCACGTATTTATCTTTTGTTGGTAATAATATCTTTCATATATTTAGCATACGGGGGCATTTTGAGTATATCAGTCAAACGAGTATGCAAAAGGATAGGTCTAATCATTTCGGCAAAGCGCTCAAAATATTCATCGTCCCTACTCTTAGAAGACTTACAAGGGAATGGCATGGGTTTTTTAACCCATTGCTCTCTTTGCTTCCCATGTTTTCTAGCAAAAAAGTCTCTCTTATCATAACGTTTATTTTTAGGAGGTGGGTTATCAAGATCCTCGGCAGGTTCTATCTCTACATCGTTATCATGTTCTTTATTACTATCTGGTGGAGCATCTACATGCACAGTATTATTTTCATCTTCCTTTTCATTATCACTAGGTGCATGTTCACTACCAGACTCGGTCTCAGCATCAGAAATAGAAACGTCATTATGGTTCTCAGTAGGTGTTTTTGTAACAGGTTCACTAGGAGCATGCAAGTTCCTATCATTTTTCTTTTTCTTTTTCTTATTAGAGGAACTAGGTGCATCAACATTAATTTTTTGAGAATCATATTCTATTCTTTTAGGATGACCTTCCGGATAGAGAGGTTCTTGGGTCATACAACCTCCCCTAGTCATTACTCTAACAGCATGATCATTCATATTATTATTTACTTCAGCAAGCAAATCATTTTGTGACTTGGCAACTTGGTCTAGTTGAGTGTGAACCATAGAAGCATGTTTACCTAGACCTTTTACATCATTAGCAATTCTAAACATCAAGTCACTTAAGCGGTGGCATTACGTCTCAATTGATCCTTAACATAGTTATTGAAGTGTTCTTGCTTAACAACGTAATTGTCATATTCATCCATGCATTGTTCAGGAGTCTTAGTGTAAGGTATATCCTTTTCACTAAAGGAACGGAGGGAGTTTACCTCTACTACCTGTGTCGGGGTATCAAGTCCATGTATTTCTTCAATAGGTGGTAGTTTCTTGATATCCTTAATTTTAATACCTTTCTCCTTCATAGATCTTTTTGCTTCTTGCATATCTTCAGGGTTGAGGAATAGAATAACTCTTTTCTTTTGAATAGGTTTCGGAGATGGTTCAGGAAGCGTCCAATCATCGGCATTTTGCAATATGTTATTCAATAGTTACTCAGCTTGACTGATAGTTCTTTCCCCGAAAACACAACCAGAACAACTATCTAGGAAGTCCCTAGAAGCATCGGTGAGTCCATTATAAAAGATATCAAGAATTTCATTTTTCTTAAGAGGACAATCAGGCAAAGCTCTAAGTAACCAGAGAAGCCTCCCCCAAGCTTGAGGGAGATTCTCTTCTTCAATTTGCGCAAAGTTAAATATTTCATGTAAGGCTGCTTGTTTCTTATGAGCAGGAAAATATTTTTCAGGAAAGTAATGAAGCATATCCTGGGGACTGCGCATACAACCAGGAGCAAGAGAAAGAAACCATTCATTGGCCTCGCCTTTTAGTGAGAAAGGAAAAAAGCTTAAGGACATAATAGTAACGTATCTTTTCATCATTGGTAAACAAAGCAGCAATATCATTTAATTTCATAAGGTGTTCGACAACAGTTTCATTTTCATAACCGTGGAAAGGATCAGACTCTATTATAGGAATTAACTCAGGGTCCACGGAGAACTCATAATCCTTATCAGTAACAAATATAGGAGAAGTAGAAAATTTAGGATCATATTTCATTTTCTCCATCATAGATTTTTCTTTTAGTTTGCATATCAGTTTCTTCAAGTCATCTCTATTTTCACAAGCAAAGAAATCCCTAGTTGTTTCCTTATCCATGACATAACCTTCAGGTACATGAGGCAATTCATATCTATTAGGAGAGCGAGGTGTAACAGGTGATTCAAAGTCCTCATTAGTTTCAACATTTTCAAGTTCTCTAGCTTTAGCAATATTAGCATCAAGTAATTCATTCAGTGGCACGGTTTCAGTTTCAACATGTGTAGCAATAGCATCACCATCAATTTCAGAAGTAGCATCATTAAGTTCATGTGACATATCAGGACGATCAATAGGCGGTGGTGTAACAAGCTGATTCAAAACAGTAGGTGAATCAAAAGCAGAGCTAGATGGCAGTTCCTTACCTCCTCTCGTGCGAGAGGGGATGATCTTAGTTAGATTATCTTCTAGTTTCTTCATAGTGGCAACTGGATATCCTCATGTTAACACAATAAATAGAGCTATGCTCCCCGGTAACGACGCCAGAAAAAAGTCTTGATAACCCACAAGTATAGGGGATCGCGATAGTCTTCATGGGTAGTATTTCACCCTAATTTATTGATTCGACACAAGGGGAGCCAAAGAATATTTTTTGGCCTTGACAATTGAGTTGTCAATTCAATTGCACCTGGGATATCTCTCTGCAGCAAAGGTTTAGTAGCATGGCAAATAGTAGTAGCAAAAGTAACAGTAATAGTGACAGCAGCAATTTTGTAGCAGTTGTGACAGTAGCAGTAGCAATAGTAACTTAGCAAGATTCAATATATGTAAAGCGTAGGCACATGGATCAGTGATGGATAATTATTTAGATGACATGAATCATGTAACAGTTACATACTAGGGCGACACAGAACTAGCTCCAATTCATCAATATAATGTAGGCATGTATTCTGTATATAGTCATTTGTGCTTGCGATAAGAACTTGCATGGCATCTTTTGTCCTACCCTCCCATGGCAGTGGGGTCCTATTGGAAACTAAGGGATATTAAGGCCTCCTTCTAATAGAGAACCAAAACAAAGCATTAACACATGGTGAATACATGAACTCCTCAAACTACGACAATCACCGGAAAGAATCCCAATTATTGTCACCTTGGGGTATGCAGATCAAGACATGTAATAGGTACATACAACTTGCAAGATAGGATCCAAATCAATCTTATATTCAGTGGTAATATAATATGTTCAGATCTGAAATCATGGCACTCAGGCCCTAGTGACAAGCATTAAGCATAACTAAGTCATAGCAACATCAATCTCAGAACATAGTGGATACTAGGGATCAAGCCCTATCAAACTTAACCCGATTACATGATCAATCTCATCCAATCCCACCACCGTCCAGCAAGCCTACAAAGGAATTACTCGCTCCCGGTGGTGAGCATCATGGCAGTGTTGATGGAGAAGGGTTGGTGATGACGGCGGCAACGATTTCCCCTCTCCGGAGCCCCAAACGGACTCCAGATCAGCCCTCCCGAGGAACAACAGGAGATGGCGGCGGCTCCGTCTCGTGAAACGCAATGAAAACTTCTCTCTAATTTTTTCTCTGAAGATGTGATTTTATAGGACTGGAATCAGGGTCGGAGGAGCCTCGTGAGCCCTAACAAACAAGAGGGCGCGACCTAGGGGGGTCGCACCCTGTTGGCTTGTGGCCCACAGGTGGCCTCCCTCCAGCAGGTCTTCGCTCCATAATTCATTATAATTCCTAGAAAAAATCCACAAAAAGTTTCGTCCAATTCTGAGAACTTTTATTTCTGCACAAAAATAACACCAAGGTAGTTCTGCTGAAAACAGCGTCAGTCCGGGTTTGTTCCATTCAAATCATGCAAATTAGAGGTCAAAACCAAAGCAAAAGTGTTTGGAAAAGTAGATACTGTTGGGGAATGTTGCATGGGAAACAAAAAATTTCCTACGAACACCCAGGATCTATCCATGGAGATGCATAGCTACGACAGGGGGAGTGTATCTACATACACTTGTAGATCGCTAAGCGGAAGCGTATATAACGCGGTTGATGTAGTCGTACTCTTCACGATCCAATCGCGATCCGATCCGATCTAGCGCCGAACGGACGGCACCTCCGCGTTCAGCACACGTACAACTCAATGACGTCTCTGCCTCCTTTATCCAGCAAGCGAGGGCGGAGAGGTAGATGAGTTCTCTGATAGCACAACGGCGTGGTGGCGGTGGTTGTGGAGCAATCTTAGCAGGGCTTCGCCAAGCGCTGCCGCAGATGCGTTTTCGGTGGAGAAACAGATCTAGGGAGAGAGGGAGGGCTGCACCTATGCCCTGGGGTGCCGCTGCCCTCCCTCTCCCTCTCTATATATAGGAGGCGGGGGTAGATGGGGCACAGCCCTAGCCCTTCCTCCAAGGAAGGGGGCGGCGGCCAGGAGGGAGCAGTCCTCCCTCCCCAAGGCACCTCCTAGGTGCCTTCCCTTTAGGGTTTCCTAGTCCCTAGCCGCATGGGCCCTTGGGGCTGGCCCAACAAGGCTTGGACGCCCCCTTACAGCCCATGCACGCCCTAGAGGCTGGAGGGACCCTTCCGAACTCCTCCGAAACCCTCTGGAACCTTCCGAAACCTTCCGGAAGCTTCTCGGTACAATACCGGAAAAACCCAAAACTTTTCCGGTAACCAAAATATGACTTCCCATATATAAATCTATCTTTACCTCCGGACTATTCCGGAGCTCCTCTTGACGTCCGGGATCTCATCCGGGACTCCGAACAACTTTCGGTCACCAACATACATAACTCAACAATACCAAATCGTCACCGAACGTTAAGTGTGCAGACCCTGCGGGTTCGAGAACTATGTAGAAATGACCGAGACACCTCTACGGTTAATAACCAATAGCGGGACCTGGATGCCCATATCGGTTCCTACATATTCTATGAAGATCTTTATCGGTCGAACCACGATGTCAAGGATTCAGACAATCCCGTATGCAGTTCCCTTTGTCCATTGGTATGTTACTTGCCCGAGATTCGACCATCGGTATCTCCATACCTAGTTCAATCTCGTTACCGGAAAGTCTCTTTACTCGTTACGTAATACAAGATCCCGCGACTAACTCTTTAGTCACTTTGCTTGCAAGGCTCAATGTGATGTTGTATTACCGAGAGGGCCCAGAGATACCTCTCCGTCATACGGAGTGACAAATCCCAGTCTTGATCCACGCCAACCCAACAGACACCCTCGGAGATACCTGTAGAGCACCATTATAGTCACCCAGTTACGTTGCAACGTTTGATACACACAAGGTACTCCTCCGGTGTCAGTGAGTTGCATGATCTCATGGTCATAGGAACAGATACTTGACACGCAGAAAACAATAGCAATAAACTTGACATGATCATATGCTACATTCATAGTTTGGGTCTTGTCCATCACATCATTCTCCTAATGATGTGATCCCGTTATCAAATGACAACTCATGTCCATGGCCAGGAAACCTTGACCATCTTTGATCAACAAGCTAGTCTAGTAGAGGCTCACTAGGGACATAGTGTTGTCTATGTATCCACACATGTATCTGAGTTTCCGATCAATACAATTCTAGCATGGATAATAAACGATTATCATGAACAAGGAAATATGGTAATAACTAATTTATTATTGCCTCTAGGGCATATTTCCAACAGTTTCCCACTTGCACTAGAGTCAATAATCTAGTTCACATCACCATGTGATTAACACCCAATGAGTTCTGGGGTTTTATCATGTTTTGCTTGTGAGAGAGGTTTT
This sequence comes from Elymus sibiricus, assembly GCA_039707655.1. Classification (NCBI taxonomy): domain Eukaryota; kingdom Viridiplantae; phylum Streptophyta; class Magnoliopsida; order Poales; family Poaceae; genus Elymus; species Elymus sibiricus. The sequence continues at coordinate 314,033,386 of CM077675.1, forward strand.
AGTCAACGGGTCTGCAACATTCAGATCCATGTGCATTTTGCAAATCTTATGTCATAATGTAGATGCTGCTACCATGCTCCACTTGGAGCTATTCCAAATGGTGCTCCACTATACATATCCGGATTGCTACTCAGAGTCATCCGGATTGGTGTCAAAGCTTGCATCGATGTAACTCTTTACGACGAACTCTTTATCACCTCCATAATCGAGAAATATTTCCTCAGTCCTCAAGTTACTAAGGATAATTTTGACCGCTGTCCACTGATCCACTCCTGGATCACTCATGTACCCCTTGACAGACTCATGGCAAGGCTCACACCAGGTGCGGTACACAGCATGGCATACTATATAGAGCCTACGGCTAAGGCATAGGGGACGTCCTTCATCCTTTTTCTCTCTGCCATGGTCGAGCTTTGAGTCTCACTCAACTTCACACCTTACAAATCAGGCAAGAACTCCTTCTTTGACTGATCCATTTTGAACTCCTTCCAAATCTTGTCAAGGTATGCACTCATTGAAAGTCTTATCAGGCGTTTTGATCTATCTCTATAGATCTTGATGCCCAATATTTAAGTAGCCTTTTATCCAGGTCTTCCTTTGAAAAACACCTTTCAAACAACCTTTTATGCCTTCCAGAAATTTCTACATCATCCCCGATCAACAATATGTCATCCACATATACTTATCAGAAATTCTATAGTGCTCCCACTCACTTTCTTGTAAATACAAGTTTTTTATAAACTTTGTATAAACCCAAAAGCTTTCATCGCCTCATCAAAGCATATATTCCGACTCCGAGATGCTTGCTCAAGTCCATGGAAGGATTGCTGGAGCTTGCATACCTTTTAGCATCCTTAGGACCGACAAAACCTTCTGGTTGTATCACATAAAACCTTCCCTCACGAAAACCATTAAGGAAACTCTGTTTTGACATCCATCTGCCAGATTTCATAATCGAAAAATGCAGCAACTGCTAACATAATTCCAACAGACTTTAGCATCGCTACGGGTGAGAAAATCTCAACATAGTCAACTCCTTGAACTTGTCGGAAACTACTTTGTGACGAGTCGAGCTTTATAAATGGTGACATTTACCATCAGTGTCTGTCTTCTTCTTAAAGATCCATTTGTACTTAACGGACTGCTGTTCATTGGGCAAGTCTACCAAAGTCCATACTTGGTTTTCATACATGGATCCTATCTCGGATTTCATGGCTCCTACCATTTGTTGGAATCCGGGCCCACTATCACTTCTTCATAGCTCGTAGGTTCACTGTTGTCTAATAACATGACCTCCAAGACAGGATTGTCGTATCGCTCGGGGCAGTACGTGTCCTTGTCGACCTACGAGGTTTGGTAGTAACTTCATCTGAAGCTTCATGATCATCATCATTAGCTTCATCTTCAATTGGTGTACGCGCCACAGAAACATCTTTCTGTGTCGTGCTACCATCCAACTGAAGTGACGGTTCAATAACCTCATCAAGTTCTACCTTCCTCCCACTCAATTCTTTCGAGAGAAACTCTTTCTCGAGAAAGGACCCGTTTTTAGCAACAAACACTTTGCCCTCGGATCTGAGATAGAAGGTATACCCAACTGTTTCCTTAGGGTATCCTATGAAGACACATTTCCGCTTTGGGTTCGAGATTATCAGATTGAAGTCTTTTCACATAAGCATCGCATTCCCAAAATCTAAAAAATGACAGCTTAGGTTTCTGCCAAACCATAATTCATACGGTGTCATCTCAACGGACTTTAGATGGTGCCCTATTTTAAAGTGAATGTAGTTGTCTCTAATGCATAACCCCCAAAATGATAGTGGCAAATTGGTAAGAGTCATCATAGTACATACTATATCCAATAGAGCACGGCTACGACATACGGACACACCATCACACTATGGTGTTTCAGGCGGCGTGAGTTGTGAAACAATTTCCACATTGTCTTAAGTTGCATACCAAACTCGTAACTCAGACATTCACCTCCACGATTATATCGTAGACATTTTATCTTCTTGTTTACGATGATCTTCAACTTCACTCTGAAATTGCTTGAACTTTTCAAACATTTCAGACTTGTGTTTCATTAAGTAAATATACACATATCTACTGAAATCATCAGTGAAGGTAAGAAAATAACGTTATCCACCGCACGCTTCAACACTCATTGGACCGCATACATCAACATGTATCATTTCCAATAAGTCGCTTGCCCGCTCCATCATACTGGAAAACGGGGTCTCGGTCATCTTGCCCATGAGGCATGGTACGCATGTCTCAACCGATTCGAAATCGAGTGAGTCCAAAGATCCATCAGCATGGAGTTTCTTCATGCGCTTTACACCAATATGACCTTAGCGGCAGTGCCACAAGTATGTAGTACTATCATTATTAACTTTGCATCTTTTGGCATAAATATTATGAACATGTGTATCACTACGATCGAGATTCAATAAACCATTCACATTGGGTGCATGACCATCGAAGGTATTATTCATGTAAACAGAATAACCATTATTCTATGACTTAAATGAATAACCGTATTGCAATAAACACGATCTAATCATGTTCATGCTCAACGCAAACACCAAATAACATTTATTTAGGTTCAACACTAATCCCGAAGGTAGAGGGAGCGTGTGATGGTGATCACATCAACCTTGGAAACACTTCCAACACACATCGTCATCTCGCCCTTCAGCTAGTCTCCGTTCATTCCGTAGCTTTTATTTCGAGTTACTAACACTAGCAACTGAACCCGTATCTAATACCCAGGTGCTACTAGGAGTACTAGTAAGGTACACATCAATAACACGTATATCAAATATACTTATGTTGACGTTGCGAGCCTTCTTATCTGCCAAGTATCTGGGGCAGTTCCGCTACCAGCGACCGTTCCCCTTATTATAGAAGCACTTAGTCTCCGGTTTGGGTTCAACCTTAGGTTTCTTCACTGGAGCGGCAACTGGCTTGCCATTCATGAAGTTTCCCTTCTTGCCATTGCCCTTCTCAAAACTAGCGGTTTTACCAACCATCAACACTTGATGCTCCTTCTTGATTTCTACCTTCGCGGTGTCAAACATCGCGAATAGCTCAGGGATCATCTCCATCCCTGGCATGTTATAGTTCATCATGAAGCTCTAGTAGCTTGGTGGCAGTGACTTGGAGAACTCTGTCAATCACTATCTTATCTGGAAGATGAACTCCCACTTGATTCATTCGATTGTAGTACCCAGACAATCTGGGCGCATGCTCACCTGATTGAGCTATTCTCCTTCATCTTGCATGCAAAGAATCTTGTTGGAGGTCTCATACCTCTCAACATGGACACGAACCTGAAATCTCAATTTCAGCTCTTGGAACATCTCATATGCTCCATGACGTTCAAAACGTCTTTAGAGCCTCAATTCTAAGTTGTAATGCATGACGCACTGAACTATCAAGTAGTCATCAGAACGTGGTTGTCAGATGTTCACAACATCCACAAATGACACTTGAGGGGGTGGCGCACCGAGCGGTGCATCAAGGACATAAGCCTTCTGTGCAGCAATGAGGACAGTCCTCAGATCACGGACCCAGTCCGCATAACTGCTACCATCATCTTTCAACTTACTTTTTCTCTAGGAACGTATCAAAATTTAAGGGAGCTACAGCGCGAGCTATCGATCTACAATATAATTTTGCAAATACAACTTTAGACTATGTTCATGATAATGAGTTCAATTAATCATATTCCTAAAGAACTCCCACTCAGATTGACATCCCTCCGGTCATCCGAGTGCTACATGATCCAAATTCACCAACCCAAGTCCGATCATCATGTGAGATGAGGTGGTTTCAATGGTGAACATCTCCATGTTGATCATATCTACTATATGACTCATGTTTGACCTTTCGGTCTCCTGTGTTCCGAGGCCATGTTTGTACATGCTAGGCTCGTCAAGTTTAACCCGAGTGTTCCGCATGTGCAAAACTGTCTTGCACCCGTTGTATCCGAACGTAGAGTCTATCACACCCGATCATCACGTGGTGTCTCTAAACAACGAACTTTCGCAACGGTGCACACTCGGGGAGAACACAATTTTATCTTGAAATTTTAGTGAGGGGTCACCTTATAATGCTACCGTCGTCCTAAGCAAAATAAGATGCATAAAAGGATTAACATCACATGCAAATCATAAGTGATATGATATGGCCATGAACTTGTGCTTTTGATCTCCATCTCCAAAGTACCGGCATGATCTCCATCGTCACCGGCATAACACCATGATCCCCATCATCATGATCTCCATCATCGTGTTGCCATCAGGGTTGTCACGCCCACCATGCTTCTACTACTATTGCTACTGCTTAGTGATAAAGTAAAGCATTACATAGCGCTTAATGAGTGGCACGCAGGCCACATAATAATTAAAGACAACCCTATGGCTCCTGCTGGTTGCCGTATCAACATGCAAGTTGATATAAACTATTACAAAACATGATCATCGCATACATCAAATATATATCATCATGTCTTTGGCCATATCATATCACAACATACCATGCAAAAACAAGTTAGACGTCCTCTAATTTGTTGTTGCGTGTTTTACGTGGCTGCTATGGGTATCTAGCAAGAACGATTCTTACCTACGCAAAACCACAATGGTGATATACAAGTTGCTATTTAACCTTCTACAAGGACCGCCTTTGTCAAATCCGATTCAACTAAGGTGGGAGAGATAGACACCCGCCAGCCATCTTATGCAACAAAGTTACATGTCAGTAGATGGAACCGGTCTCTCGTACGTGGAGGAGTAAGGTTGGTCCGAGCCACTTCATCCCACAATATCGCTGAATCAAGAAAAGACTAAGGAGGGAAGCAATCTGAATATCAACGCCCACAAACTCCTTTGTGTTCTACTCGTGATGTCATCTACGCATAGACCTAGCTCATGATGCCACTGTTGGGGAATGTTGCATGGGAAACAAAAAATTTCTACGAACACTCAAGATCTATCCATGGAGATGCATAGCTACAAGAGGGGGAGTGTATCTACATACCCTTGTAGATCACTAAGCGGAAGCATATATAACGCGGTTGATGTAGTCGTACTCTTCACGATCCAATCGCGATCCGATCCGATCTAGCGTCAAACGGAAGGAACCTCCGCGTTCAGCACACGTACAGCTCGATGACGTCTCCGCCTACTTGATCCAGCAAGCGAGGATGGAGAGTTAAATGAGTTCTCTGATAGCACAACGGCGTGGTGGCGGTGGTTGTGGAGCAATCTTAGCAGGGCTTCGCCAAGCGCTGTCGCAGATGCGTTTTCGGTGGAGAAACAAATCTAGGGAGAGAGGGAGGGCACCTATGCCTTGGGGTGCCGATGCCCTACCTCTCTCTATATATATATAGGTGGAGGGGGTAGATGGGGCGCAACCCTAGCCCTTCCTCCAAGGAAGGGGGCGGCGGCCAGGAGGGAGGAGTCCTCCCTCCCCAAGGCACCTCCTAGGTGCCTTCCCCTTTAGGGTTTCCTACCCCCTAGCTGCATGGGCCCTTGGGGCTGGCCAAATAAGGCTTGGACGCCCCCTTACAGCCCATGCATGCCCTAGAGGCTGGAGGGACCCTTCCGGACTCCTCCGGAACCCTCTGGAACCTTCCGGAAGCTTCCCGGTACAATACCGGAAAAACCCAAAACTTTTCCGGTAGCCAAAATATGACTTCCCATATATAAATCTATCTTTTCCTCCGGACTATTCCAGAGCTCCTCGTGACGTCCGGGATCTCATCCGGGACTCCGAACAACTTTCGGTCACCAACATACATAACTCAACAATACCAAATCGTCACCGAACGTTAAGTGTGCAGAACCCGCGGGTTCGAGAACTATGTAGAAATGACCGAGACACCTCTACGGTTAATAACCAATAGCGGGACCTGGATGCCCATATCGGTTCCTACATATTCTACGAAGATCTTTATCGGTCGAACCACGATGTCAAGGATTCAGACAATCCCGTATGCAGTTCCCTTTGTCCATTGGTATGTTACTTGCCCGAGATTCGGTCGTCGGTATCTCCATACCTAGTTCAATCTCGTTACCGGCAAGTCTCTTTACTCGTTCCGTAATACAAGATCCTGCGACTAACTCCTTAATCACATTGCTTGCAAGCTTCTTGTGATGTTGTATTACCGAGAGGGCCTAGAGATACCTCTCCGTCATACGGAGTGAAAAATCCCAGTCTTGATCCACGCCAACCCAACAGACACCCTCGGAGATACCTGTAGAGCACCTTTATAGTCACCCAGTTACATTGCGACGTTTGATACGCACAAGGTACTCCTCCGGTGTCAGTGAGTTGCATGATCTCATGGTTATCGGAACAGATACTTGACACGCAGAAAACAATAGCAATAAACTTGACACGATCATATGCTACGTTCATAGTTTGGGTCTTGTCCATCACATCATTCTCCTAATGATATGATCCCGTTATCAAATGACAACTCATGTCCATGGCCAGGAAACCTTGACCATCTTTGATCAACGAGTTAGTCTAGTAGGGGCTCACCAGGGACATAGTGTTGTCTATGTATCCACGCATGTATCTGAGTTTCCGATCAGTACAATTTTAGCATGGATAATAAACGATTATCATGAACAAGGAAATATGATAATAACTAATTCATTATTGCCTCTAGGGCATATTTCCAACAGATACGTTGGAGACGTATCAGGGTGGGAAGTAGATAGGTTGCTAAAGTAGTTGCTACGCAAGTGGGACAGGTATATGCATGGTGATGGATTCAAAAAATGTTTTCAAAGACTTTTCAAAAACCCCGTTGGGTGCTACTAATGCCCGAGGGAGAAGATGAGCTAGGTAACCGCTTGAGCAAGAAGTGGTGTACCGGAGCAAGTTGTGTGTGTGTTTTCGAAAACGGATTAGATTTAAGATTTGTCGACCGTTCCCAACTTTACATGTATGACCACGATAGCCCTTACGGGATGGGGCTTTGTTGATTACTTTGGTAAATGCTAGCAGAGAGCCTGCATTACTAGTGGCGGGAGTGACATGGTCACTCTCGATACGGGGTCATGCCAGAAAGGACGACCATGGGCTATTTTCACAGACACTGGGCACACCGTTGGTCCCCTCGTGGATGGTACTTGTGATGTACATCATGTGGGCTGGGTACCAATGAGTGGACTCTTTGTTTAGTGTTGTCAAGGGAAAGATATCGTTCGGGTGCTTACCTCGGGTATGTAATATACCGCGAGTCGTGGCTTGACATGGAAGTTCCCCTAGTCTTGTGGGTAAAGTGTGCAACCTCTGCAGAGTGTAAAACTATTCGAATAGTCGTGTCCATGATCAAGGACAGTTGGGTGGTGCTGCTTAAACTATGTCAAGTGTTTTACAAAACTTGGTGTGTGTGGGTGGGACTGAGATACTTGAGCTAAGTCAGATGACTTGGTGAGATGGTTAACACAGAAGTTGTTCCAAACTTTGTTTATATTGATATATGCAACCTGTTCATATGGATAGTCGTAACTTCGTGATGCATGCTTTACAGGTTAAAGGACATGTCATTGCACTCAAGTTAGCTTTCCACAAAATTACCTACTTAGTGTCATATCATGCTTTGTTGTACCTTGTTCCAAACATGGGTTGCTTGCGAGTACATTCAAAGTACTCATTGGCTTGCCACTAGTTATTTAATTGGTCAGGCACGAAAGAACAGGATATGATGAAGAATACCTTGGTGACGAACATGCGAGCTAGGACGCTTCCTAGTCAGAATGCATGTAGGGTTAAGGCAGATGGCTTGGGTCCGCGCTATCATTGAAGATTTCCGCTGCGAGCTTATGAAGACTTGGCCATAAAGGTCATATTTGAGTAAAATGGTATGTATTGGATGTATGACTCTTGTTATTCAGTTTCTATGTGTTCAGTGAGCATTGACCTCTGGGATCACTTTACACGTTCATTCGGTGTGGCTTATGAGTTTGGGTCCCCACAGAGCTGGTATCAGAGCCATCCTGACCATAGGAAGCCTTAGTTAGCATGGACGTTAGTTAGGACAAAACTATTTTTCTAGACCTTTCATACCACTTGCAAAACCCCCTATATTTCTTACCTCTTCTAAGTCTTTAAAGAAACTGAAGATTTTTGCCTTACCACTTCCACCATTTTTCTCTTGGCTCTCCTCATTTGCTTCTTCAAAATTTCGCAAACGGTCGTTAGTACCCTTATACCCCTGACCACTGGATTCCTTGAAATCCTCGTGGGTAACCTGGAAGGAAGCCACCTTGCCAGACATTCACCCACATCTTTGGAAAACAAGGTTGACGACACCACGACAAGACGACACCAATAGGAGAAACCTTCTTGAGGAATGAGGACGTCAAGACTTGGAAGATGGTGACACCCTCGACACTGCCCTAGGATGATGCAACCTTGGCCTACGATGATCGGGACATAATATATGCAAGATCATGATATACATTGCTAATAGAGCAACCATGTCTTTACTGTTGTTGTATCAGCAATCACCGGTGGATAAGAACCTTGCCATTTGGTCTACCTCACTATAGTGAGCAGGAAAATAGTTCTCTTCATCCCCACTCTTGGTGTCGATGTTGTCATCAACGTAACCGACGGGTTGGACCTCTAGCATGCCTTGTTAATGTCATTGCATAAAGGATTGCCTACCTGCAACCCTTGACGCCTTAGAAGGCAAAAAGGGATCGTCATGATCAAGAAGACAACAAAAGACCGAGTCAATGGTAGCCACGAGGAACCACCTTCGCCCCGTCAGTTCACCAGATAAGAAGTTGTCAAAGATTCTTCAGGGTCAACCCGGATCGCTTTGACGAACAACTACAAGGGATACAACGACACCTGAAGAAGACCCAGAAGACTGAACGTCGTTCTTTCTGGGACATGAAGCCAAGCACGACCACTGAGTCCGAGAATCCCTATGGTAGGATGAGTCGTGTATCCCCTATGCGAAGTCGAGTCCATGTGATGGTTCAAATAGAACCATGATGTGTGTTGCTTGTTTTTATTTGTTCGTGTTTTGATATAAGTCGCCCTTTTGCCATAGGTAACAAGCACGCGACTATATCACCTAACTTATCTTCATGTTTGTGTTCGGCCTTTTCAGCACTTGTCTGATTACACTTGCACTATACCGCCCCTTTAGGAACCCCCGCCTCTATGCTACTTTTCCCTCTCACCTTTCTCGTCAACTGAAGATCAGCAAGGCAAGATGCACCAAGGATCCACCTCAACAAACAACTGGCGCTGAAGACTTTCTACGACAACCTATCAAACCAAGTGCAACCCCGTAAGGGTTATGCTTTTCCCTAAGGATTTGGAGTCCTTGCCTAGACCAACCTAGACCCCACAAGTTACCCGACCCAAACCCTTAACCATGTGCTTAACCTATGGATTTGCAAGAGAACCAGCTTCAACAACCTTTGCTTAGCACTAGGTTTGTTATGGAACTATCATAGTGAACAAACACATTACATTCTTGATCTAGCACTTGAACTGACGATGCCTTAGGGAAGATCGTTTTAAGGGTATATGACTAGTAGACAAATGATTTGATGTGACTATAATATATGTCTCAAGGATATAGCTAAGCCCATTTGGTGGATTACGAGATTTTTTATGATGGTTGATAAACTTAGTGGATCGAGTTAATATTGTAGCATAACTTACTTCTCCCTTGAGTAAATTGGATTTAGTAGGACAATTATGATCAAACTGAAATTCTTGAGGCATAAGAATTTGACTTCACTGGATAATATTGATAGGAATTGGTGACATTATGATGATGGCTTGTAGGAACAAATAGAAATTCTCATTGGATATGAGATCGGGTTAAATAGGTGATCCTAACGATTGTTGGTGATAATTAAGTCCACATGGTTCGGAGCAATTTGGATCTAGTCTGGTGATTTCAATCATGAGACCATACTTCTCGGTGCGAAGTAAACTAGGAACACTGGATTGTGTCCGGTCTGATTCAAGGATCTATATGCACCTGATATTGGGGTTTACCAAATCATCATCATGGAAAATTGGTGGATATACTGTGATGAGATAGTCCTTTCAAGTATTTGAGGATTAAGGGAACTCTAGAAGATTATGTATCGATATTGGATTTGTAGGAATGATGGATCATGTACTGAAAATGGGATTGATGAACCACTTGATTGGATTCTTAGAAAGGGAAGCAGGGCCTTGGATTGGTATAAGACATGTTTCCTTAGGATATAGAGGCAATACCTTGGACCTTGGATAGAATAGCCGAGCACTTTGATTTGTAATTTTTTTAATCAGCTTAGTATCTTGTATGCTCCACCCGAGGATTCTTACATAGGGAAACATGTGAGATGGTTATAGGTGACATACCTGATTTTGTTTAGTCCTTCTCTTGTGGGCCTTGAAGATATGAATAGCACGAGTGATATTAGGGGATTACCTAGGTGAGACAGTTCTTTCGGTAGTATAAGGTGATTTTGGTGGAGTAATAGGAAGGACTATTGACATCAAAGAACCATGCTCAGGAATGAGATGTCAAACGTTCACTCGAGTCACAGAATCCTTGAGACCCCTAAGCTTTACCGAGCCATAACATGGTCGGATTATGACCGTAGGCCTTGTCTTTAAGACAGAAGACTTCGGCCAATACCGCACCTTGACCACCATCAATCCTGTTTGTATGGAAGGTGGACAGAAAGAGCTTGATTATGAAAGAGCACAAGCCCCTGGGCTAGTAATCACCTGGAACAAATGCCTGCTTCTCTCACATGTCCCATAAGCAAAGCGTTTATGTGATACTTGGAGAAATATGTGGTTGTCCCCATGGATTACATACTTATTTCCCCAAGAATAGTAAGGAACACCCTAGCCCTACTTTGGATAAGCCCCATAAGCGCCGATTGCCAAGTTTCTCAAGTGTAAAGTTTTACCTTGAAGAAGAAGGACTCCTGGAAGTACTCTTCCCACAGCGGAAGACGTTCTCACCCCAAGCAAGATGAAGAACCATTACGGTTGCGAAACCACGACGAAGAAGAAGAAGCAAGGAGTCAACCACCACTCCCTTGCCGGCTACATCAGCTAGACTACGTCAAGCAACAACGAGGATCAAGCGAAATGAAGCCCTTGGACATCAAGTGAAATCATAAAGATCCTTGTTTTAAAGGTCACCTTTCATTTCCTGACTTGGAAGGAACTGGGCAGTTAATAGCACACCCCCCCCCCCACTCACGCCAATACCAAGATGGAGTAAGCTCGGCATGACTTGCCTACTCCTCCAGAGCTTGGAACGGAATGGAACGACTGCCACGACTTCACTAATATCCCCTTTCGGTCCAATCAAGGACGTGACCTTGAATGGATCATGGTGAACCACCTACCAAGGGTAGACCTCCCCACTTGACCAACCCTCAAACTTTGAATACTAGTTGGCTAATCTACACTTTTGAGTAGTCAGCTCGCTTAAAACTCCCACTGGAACCTTCTCTCATGAAGGAACCCATTTTTGCTACCAAACCTCTAAGTTAAGTCTTAGGGACGAGACTCAACCCAAACCTTGCCACCAACAGCTATGAAGAGACAAGTGAACCAAGCACTCAAAGACACGCTGGGAACGTGCGTCCATGACTACAAAGACACATGACCAAGGACGACTAGAGAACGTACATGGATAGCTTAGTCAAGCGGAAGATCTCGACAAGAAGCCTACATTTACAAGCTTCAACACTCACATACATGGAGACCACGTGCGACTGAAGATCATGTGCTTTAACGAAGTCAACAATTCCCCGTCAACGGAAGGTTACACCAAGACCTTGACCCTTCTAGACTACATAGGACATTATGATGCCACTAGCCAACATGAAAAAACCCATGGCCAGCACTTAGACCCAAGACTTTTTCACGTATTCCGACCTTGGAAATGGGCACACAAGCCAGACCCTTGCCCGAACCCCGTTCATCAAGACCTTGACCTTTAGTCAGACCTAGCTTGTTGCAAGAGCCCCGCTCACATCTTAGATGGAGCCAACTGGGAAGATTGCTTATGTTTCGCTGAGTTCTCCTGCAACAACAGCTACCAGTCTAGTCTACAGATGGCACCCTTTGAGATGCTATATGGTCGCAAATGCTGCACTCCCCTCTATTGGTCAGGAACCGGAGAAGGACTAGTCTTTAGACCAGATATTCTCCGTGAAGCAGAAGAGCAAGTTCGACTCGTCAGAGAGCGTCTAGAGACCACCAAATCAAGACAAGAGAGCCACGCCGACTCCCACCACCGAGAAGTAAACCTCAATGTTAGAGATCATGTCTATTTCCGAGTCACGCCTCTCAAAGGAACCAAGCGTTTCCACGTCAAAGGGAAGATTGCACCAAGGTATAATGGCCCTTTCAAGTTCACTGCAAGATGAGGAGAAGTTGCCTATCAGCTAGAGTTACCTTCCGAGTTATCCAAGGTGCACAACGTTTTCCAAGTGTCACAACTCCAGAAGTGTCTCCAAGTCCCCAACAGCCCTGACCCCTACAAGGACATCGATCATCAAGCCATCGACCTCTAGCCATACCTCACTTATCTCGAGAGACCAGTTAGGATCTTGGACGAAGTCGAGCATTGCACCCAAAGCCACACCATCAAGTATTTCAAGGTCCAATGGAGCAACCACACAGAAGCAGAAGCAACCTGGGAGCGTGAAGACTACGTCAGACCCGAATTTCCGTATCCCTTTTAATGGCTAGCGTATGAATCTCGTGGACGAGATTCTTGTAAGGGGAGGGGGTAGGTCTGTCACACCCTGTGTTTTGCCTCTCCTAACTAAGTTAACATAGCTCAAAAATTAGGACCAACAAAAAACTTTATGTGTGCTTGTGAGGCTTGACTTGATTGCTATTTGATCGTTTGCTTGGTTGTGCTTTAATTCCCAAAAATCCTCCTACTCTCAAAACTCATCTCCTTGATCCAAATCTTTGCCCAATGATCATGCCATGTGTGTAGGACCTAAAATCATTTTTATACAAAAGTATTTTGGCCAAAAAGCATTTATTTAATTTAGGTTTTCAAAACCCCCTCATTTGAGGTTTGTACTACAAGTCCTCAAAATAGGGTGGATGTTTTGCCCCAAAGAATTTAATTGGAACATATTATATACAAGACTTCCCAAAAACACAAAAATATTGTTTTTGAAGTTATTCCTATATTTTATTTAAATGCCTTTTACTTAGGCCAGAAATTGTCTTTTATAGGGAAAAATATTTTAATGTTTCAAAAATATTTGAGAAAATTTAGGAAACTCAATGGACATATATTGTCCATATATATGAGTTTAAACACATGGTCATGTACAAAATATTGGACAAAATCCTCCAAAATCCTTTCTCCTGATTTTAAGTATTTGAAATATTTCTATAAGAAATATTCTCAAATAAAACCAAGAAAATTCTAGCTAGTATATTATGCCTCTATTGATGATCTTGACAAGTTTCATTTCAATCCAATTTGTTTTGGTTCACCAAAATGCCCCAAAACCCTTTTTGTCCAAATCCAAATTTGAACAACTTTGCATTGCCAAGTGTCTCCATTGTGGTCAAACTTTGTGTACATGTTCTAATACTCTAATTAAACATCTAGACCAAGTCGTGCATCGAGGAAAATAGTTTAGCTTAGGTAGATCTATCCAAATATGTTTCTGCCCATTTCTAAGGTTTGAAACTTTTGCATTGGCCACTTTCTTCAAATGAGATGAAATTTTGTGGTCAAGTTCATTTGGTCCTAATTGTTATTCGTGTTAAATCTCATGTTAATTAAATCAAGTTACCTAGCTCAAATCATCACCAAACACCTTCTGCAATAATCTTGTGATAAATGATTGGAGCACCAAATGAGTTCTCCTTGCTCTCAAATTTTTACCACAGTCCCTCATGACCATCTTCTACCTCCAGTAAAGACCTCATGCCCTGGCTCAATCATTCACGGGGGTGAAACCCCAACATTCCTCCCTGGACAGCCAAGACAGCAACTTCCTCCCCTCCGATTTCTTTAGGGAAATTTTTGTTTTTGCCACTCTAGATTTTGCCAATTTTCCTTACGCCACACTTGATTTTTCCATTTCACTTTTGCCACTCGTAGCATTTGACAATTATCACAATTGCCATTCAGTGGCAAAAGCAAAGTAATTTTATTTCACTTTTGCCACTCTTAGCTTTTGACAATTATCACAATTGCCACTCTCAATTGTTTTGTTTTTGCCACGAAATGGAAATTGTGATAATTGTCAAAAACTAAGAGTGGCAAAACTGAATTGTCAAAATTGAGAGTGACATAAGAAAAATGGGCAAAATCTAGAGTGGCAAAAACAAAATTTCCCCATTTCTTTACCCCCTTCCTTTTCCTTAGCCCCTAAGTGACCAAGAGCATCTCAGAAGACCGCACGAACTAGTGAAAAACAATGGGCGCACCCTGTCGGTTCTAAATCTGGCATACCTCGCGGTAGGGGTCCTAAGCTAGGCGTATTGGAGCGATGGTAACATGGACATGGGATTTTACCCAGGTTCGGGCTCTCTCAAGGAGATAATACTCTACGTCCTGCTTTTGATTGTATTGATATGGGGATAGTACATAGTACAGGTATCTACCACGAGATTGTTGTAATGAATGAGATTGTCTATTGACTAGCCTAGCCTCAGTTTATATAATGCACCATAGGCCTAGGGTTTAGAGGAGTCCTTGTCTTGTGTGCCAAGTCTTGTGGAATCTCTCTTGCATGCATCATGGGCTGCCCGAAGTGGCCCATTAGTGAATCACCCTCGGGGTCCTTTGCCCGACCCACTGGTCGGGAGATGACGTGGTGAGTACCCCCTAGTCCAGGACACCGTCAGTAGCCCCATGAACCGGTCTTCAAGTTGGGGACGCTCCTCGGTTCTTCAAAACAGTTCTTTGTGGTTGGTCGTCGGTCTTGAAAACTGGTTCAACAAACCTTCCCAAGTTAGATCTTGAGGATCGCCGAGCTGAATCCGAAGAGTTCACACGTCGGGCATCCGAGGAGCCCTTTAAATTTTTGGCCTTTATCGATGCCTTGTTATTTTTTACGCCACACTTCGAGTCTGAAGTGTTTCCCATGCGGCGGTGTCCTCTTGCATCTGAGCTCCAACGCCGGACTACATCCGAGGTGTCTTTTTTGCATCCGAGCTCCAATGCCGGACTGCGTCCATGGTGTCATGGATTACCTCGGTCTTGAAAAAGTTGAAGGAGTTCATCCGAGCTTAATGCCGGAAATGCCCTTTATGGAGCCAGCCACTTGCATCCAAGCTTTATGCCAGACTATTTCCAAGGTGGTGCACCACCTCGGTCTCAGGCTGTTTTTTGCGGGATTTATTTCCGATCGCCGCAATTTATTTACTACCGAGATGTATAGCTAATAGCCCTCAAGGTGTGTGTCGGTCTAAAACCCAAGATGCACCTGAAGGAAATAATAAAACCACGGATCCCAATAGCCCCTGAGACTTAGGTCGATTTGTGAAATCGGCCTGAGGATCAAGTCCTTGCTCGGCAGCATACTTAGGAATAGAAACGTGGTGCACCATAGTTTCCGAGACTCAGGTTGGGTGTGGCCGACCAACCTGAGGATCGAATCTCCTTGGAAACCATATTGCACTTTGAATTTGTTGCATTGAATAGGTAATGCAGTAGCCCCCGAGCCTTAATTTGGGAATGGGTGGTCGAATTAAGGATCGATATTTGTTTGACACAAACTTTGTTACATTCGACACAATTTATGTATAATGATTCTATGTATCCAAGTACTTTACATCATTAATGCTCGGATCCGCATTGTACAAGACTTTGTTGACCGACCATTGGCTTCAACCTCCTTGGCCAGTAGCCGAGGAGTGTTTGTCCTACTTTATAAAGCCTTTATAAGGGCAAAGATTTACGGCAATCAAGGCAATCCGGCCATACGGTTTTATAAACAAAGGTACACGGAGAGATATGTTATATTACTACTTAACGTAAGAAACATCTTCTGGGAAAAATAGTTCATTTATAAGTTCCTTTTCCCAGGATATCATGCTGACCATGATCGTGAAACCTCAACTCTGATCAATGTGGGAGGAAAATATTGAGGATTTAGTTCAGCGAATGTTCCCGAACTTTGTGGTCTTTAATGAACCAAAAATTTCACTTCCGTTGTTGCCGACCAATTATATTCTTAAGATGGCTAGCTTTTGGCTTCACCCAGTCTGAGGTACTAACCCGGATGACCCGGAAGTAACAATCACAGAGGTGCTCCCTTTACCCCCTAGCCGAACAATCGGGAATGTAGGGGGTAAGCACAGGAGCCAGGCAACCCAGCTTGGCCAAAATCTTAAGTCAAATTGATGCATATTTATGGCTTTATAACGATGATTACAGAAGGCAACACTCGCATATTGAATACAAATGCTTTTATGCTATATGCTATTTTGACTCCTTTGTTACTGTTTATCATTTGAGAGTGGCCCATCATCGGCTTCTACCCCTTCGTAGATGCTACGCAGGGTGTTTCCGCAGTAACAAGACAACCCTTAGCCAACGTCTTGGTGCCCGGAGGCGGTTGTGTTAGCAGAAATGAGGCAATCAGATATCTAGGCTTTAGAACTTTCACTTAGTCATAGGAGCTTAAAGTTTGGGAGGCCAGTTACTAGCCCCGGTTAGTGTTCGGCGTGAGCCAAGGTCAAGCCATCAACACTCCAGCCAAATTTATGAAAGGCCCATGGGGTAAATTCTATAGGTCTATAGTTTGACAGAGTCATCGGATCGCTGACCAGTATGCGCTCATTGTGACAGTCAATTTTCGTCTTTCTCCACTGAGGTACTTGACCAGTTAAATCGGAAGTATAATCGCAGTGGTTCTCCCTTTGCACACCTAGACGAACAAAGCGGAATGTAGGAGGCAATCACAGGAGCAGGGCAATCCAACTATTGACCGAAGACACAATTCGAAACTGATGCATATAAAGCAATATCCGAGAACGTTTTGCCGAGGACTGCTCGGAGTACCTTGGCTTTTGGTGGGTTCGGCTCTAGTCGGAGTCCCCCGTTGATATTGCCGATAATTTAAAGGCATCCGACGTTGTACTACGAGAGCTATGCTGGAGACACACGGTATCCCCCGAGACTCAGGTTTGGTGCGGCCGACCAACCTGAGGATCGAATCTCCTCGGGAACTAGTCCAGATGTCATGTGCGTTTTGCCAACGCCGAGGTGTAAGTCGGCAGGAAAGATACCGAGTTGTGGGTTGGAAAAGAACTCCCGAGCTAAATTATTATGCAGGGCACCTCGGTCATGAGGATGTCCCGCCTCCTAAAAGAAAAACATACAAATAGCTTAAAAGTTCCATAAGCTCGAAAAGCCAAAAAACTTATGTAAAAACTTCGACATCCGAACTAAATCAAGTTTTTTGGTGCCAATCCAAAATTGGTCTTAAATTTAATATGTGCTTCGGTCATGCTTTAACATGATACATTCGATCTCCAGACTCCAAGCGGGTCAGCCATTGGCTTCAACCTCCATATCCCGAAGGCGGAGTGTTTCTCCGAGGCCTGTTTAGCGAACTAAACTCGAGCGGCTTTCGAAAGAAACCAGGCTATCTGGCTATTAACCACACACTAGAGTAGTAGAAAAACACTTTGCAATGACCAAGAAGAAAACACATTTATTATAAAACGGCTCATACAAATTAAAGAGCCCCCGGTTAAATCGGGTAAAGAAATTTTGAACAAACAAAGTTTTTAACAAACAATTTTTTTTGTTTAACAAGAAATATAATGTTTGGTTGAACCGAATAAAAAGTAAAATTTCAAAGAGAGCTGAGCACGAAAACGACTTAGCTGGTTAATTTGCTTCGTGCGGTCCGGGGTTGTGGCCCGATGGAGACGTAGTCCTCGGCCTGGCCGAGGTCTCAGCCCCCAAGCCCGAGGTAATCGAGCGAAGAGCTCGGGTCGAGAAGTGGCAACGCAACACGGTTGCTGCAGCGAGGCGAAGCCCTCGGTCCGGCCGAGGAGACAGGGTAGTTCCGCAGCGTGACAGCGAAGCCCGCAGTTATCATGGGAAAAGGAAGTGTTTTTAACAAACAAACTTTTTTATTTAACATAAATATAATGCTTGGTCGAACCGAAAAAAAATTAGAAATTGAAAGAAGCTGAGCATGAAAGCGACTTAGCTGGTTAATGTGCTTGGTGTTGATGAAATGGCCAAAGCTTGTAGCGGGTTGAGGTCCCAGCCCCCAAGCTGATCCCGAGGTGCCCGAGCGAAGAGCTCATCTTGATGAAGTGGCAAAGCAGCACGGCCGATGAGGCTAGGTGAAGCCCTCGGTCCAGCCGAGGTTATGAAGCTGGTCTGCTGGTGACGCCGAAGTCCCAGAAGTAGGTTGATGAAGAGATGGCGAAGCCCCCGGTCTAGCTGAGGTACCGGAGCAGGTCGGTAAGGTGACACTAGATCTCCCATTCCAGCTGACATGTCGAAGCAGGTCGGCGTGGTGGGAAGAAGTGACAGCGCGGCAATGCTGATGCAGGTCGGAACTTGTGACGCCGTCAATACCGGCTTGAGAAGTGACCATGCGACGATGCTGGCACGCCCGACCCGTGCAATCCGTGGGGCGACGATCTTGTCTTGATGATTATTTGTCCTTCACGATGCTGAACACTTGGTCGGCTCGCCGAGGTGATGATCCGAGGTAGTTATCGTTGGCTCGATGGAGCGACGGCGCAGTCGATGTTGGCGCAGGTCGGTAGCCAGGGAGCAACGTGGTCGGGCCGGTTTGACATCGGCGCGACGGTTAAGATCACCTCGGAAAAGACTTAAAATTTGTGGGCACGTGTTTGAAAACAACACACAATACCCTAGAAAAAATATCCAAAAAGGATGTCCAATATCCCGTTCATGAAGAAAGATGAATTCGGGTCGGATTCGTTTTCGCGCAGAAAACAGATCGGAAAATTGATGTACTCATCGGACGTTTCCCGGAATTTGGACGGTCGGATCGAGATGAAATTTTGAGGGGTGATCGGTATGAAAATTTCGCAGCCAATGAACAGTGGGATCTTGCAAACGATCTCTGACCTAGCCACTGGACTCCTCGCCCTAAACTCGTCCAGATTCGACACGGCTCCGGTAGATCGATAGATCGGAGTTTCCCGGAGATTCCTCCATCGGAACATGATGAAATTTTACAGGGTTATTCTAGACCTAATTCCGCACAATTCCAGCGAAGCAATCGTCAAAGCGACGCTCGAGGAAGAGGGGATGACGAATACGAGTCACTGTCAAGAAAAACTGCACGGTTGCTCGAGGACGATGTTAACATCGAGCCCCCGAGCTCCATGGATGATTCCCCATGATCTTGATAGAGATCGGAGATGATGACGATGAAAGTATATGTCCGATCTTGATGATCCGACGCAGAGCGCAATCCTCGGTCCAGCCGAGGTGACCAGTCAAGCCGGCGACGAAGATGCCGACATCGACAACAAAGCTCAGTTCCGACGCGTAGATCGCGCCGAAGACGATCTGAATTCCCATCGCACCGCGATGACTGCCAGCAGGCTCTCAATGGAAGTTCCAATGTCGGTTCTAAATCCGGCATACCTCGCAGTAGGGGTCCTAAGCTAGGCGTCTTGGAGCGATGGTAACATGGACACGGGATTTTACCCAGGTTCGGGCTCTCTCAAGGAGATAATACCCTATGATACGTCTCCAACGTATCTATAATTTTTGATTGTTCCATGCTATTATATTATCGGTTTTGGATGTTTTATATGCATCAATATGCTATTTTATATTATTTTTGGGACTAACCTATTAACCTAGAGCCCAATGCCAGTTTTCTATTTTTTCCTTGTTTTTGAGTATTGCAGATAAGGAATATCAAACGGAGTCCAAACGGAATAAAATTTTCGCGATGATTTTTCTTGGACCAGAAGAAACCTACCAGACTTGGAGAGGGGGGCAGGAGACCTACCGGGAGACGACAAGTCTGCAGGGCGCGCCCTACGGGGGCGCGCCCCCTGGCTTGTGCCCCCCTTGCAGGCCTCCTAACCCTAATCTTCCTCCTATAAATTCCCAAATATCCCCCCAATACCAAAGAGAGCAACGATAATACTTTTCCGCCGTCGGAAGCCTCTGTTCCCGTGAGATCCCATCTTGGAGCCTTTTCCGGTAATCTGCCGGAGGGGGATTCGATCACCGAGGGCATCTACATCAACTCCATTGCCCCTCCAATGATGCGTGAGTAGTTCACCTCAGACCTTCGGGTCCATAGCTAGTAGCTAGATGGCTTCTTCTCTCTCTATGTTCTTCAATACCATGTTCTCCATGATCTTCATGGAGATCTATCCGATGTAATACTCTTTTGCGATGTGTTTGTCGAGATCCGATGAATTGTGGGTTTATGATCAGATTATCTATGAATATTATTTGAATCTTCTCTGAATTCTTATATGCATGATTTCATATCTTTGCAAGTCTCTTTGAGTTATTGGTTTGGTTTGGCTAACTAGATTGGTAATTCTTGCAATGGGAGAAGTGCTTAGTTTTGGGTTCAATCTTCCGGTGTCCTCACCCAGTGACAAAGTAGGGCTAGCGAGGCACGTATTCGTATTGTTTCCATCAAGGATAAAAAGATGGGGTTTTCATCATATTTCTTGAGTTTATCCCTCTACATCATGTCATCTTACCTTATGCGTTACTGTGTTCTTCATGAACTTAATACTCTAGATGCAGGCAGGAGTCGGTCGATGTGTGGAGTAATAGTAGTAGATGCAGAATCGTTTCGGTCTACTTGACACGAACGTGATGCCTATATGCATAATCATTGCCTTGGATATCGTCATAACTATGCACTTTTCTATCAATTGCTCGACAATAATTTGTTCACCCACCGTATTATTTTCCTTCAAGAGAGAAGCCTCTAGTGAAACCTATGGCCCCCGGGTCTATTTTCCATATTATATTTTCAGATCTATAAACCAAAAATACCAAATATACTTTGCTGCAATCTTTTTACTTTTATTTTACTTTTCGTTTTAGTAATCTTTTATATCTATCTCTATCAGATCTCATCCTTGCAAGTAACCGTGAAGGGATTGACAACCCCTTTATAGCGTTGGGTGCAAGTGTTTGATTGTTTGTGTAGGTGCAAAGATTGGGGCCTTGCTTGTACCTCCTACTGGATTGATACCTTGGTTCTCAACAACTGAGGGAAATACTTATCTACTTTGCTGCATCACCCTTTCCTCTTCAAGGGAAAACCAACGCAAGCTCAAGAAGTAGCAAGAAGGATTTCTGGCGCCTTTGTCGGGGAGGATACATAGCAAGACAAGACAAGAACTCTCCCGTCAACTTGTCAATTTCTGACGTGGTTGTCGGAGAGGTCTACATCAAGCCTACCAAGTACCCATCACAAACTCATCTCTTGCATTTACATTATTTTCCATTTGCCTATCGTTTTCGTCTCCCCCACTTCTAAAACGACTTTTAGAAAAAACCAAAAAGATTTGCCTTTTTATTCGTCCTTTTTTCGTTCGTCTTTTCGTTTGCTTTTTGTTTGCTCGTGTGTTAGAACATTTAAACTTATGGCTAGCCTTACTACTATCGCTAGTACTCCCGAGAGTGAAGTTCTTAATTTTAAGCAAAGGGAGGGAGAAAACTTAAAAGATGCTTGGTATAGAATTGCAATGCTCAAAATAGATCTACTCGTAAGCAATCTACTACCGTTCTCCTTCGCAATTTTTATGTGGGTGTTTCTCCTTGGAATAGATATGTTCTGGATACCATTATGGGAGGAAACTTCTTGGGAAGCCATACCTTTGATTCTTATAATGCTATGACAAATTTGGTAGGTTCACCCCCACTCATGGTTAATGAAACAATCTTAACTTTGGAACATGTGATGCGAAGGCTTGATATTATTGAAAATAAAGTTGCTACTATAGAGCTCATTGAAAACTTGGATAACAAGATTCATAATCATATTACTCAATATGTATCTAAGGTAGGAGTTACTTTAAAAAACCTAAGGGAAAAAGAACCCATAGTTAATGAAAAATTGGATCAAGATTCCTCTAGAATTGGAAAGCTACAGGACATTATTACCAACTTGGGTTCCGCTTTTGCCTATGTTCAAACCACTCCAAAATTTCCTCCTTCTAAGACTGCCAAGTTTTTTTATGTTCCTAAAAATAAGGGTGAATCCTCTAGTAAAGGGGATGAAGATCTTAAGATGATAAGTGTTCACCCCAGCTTTATCAATATTGTTAGGGAACCTATTACCACAAGTGAATCTCTTGACTTCTTGCCTAGGAGCATTATTATTGATAAGAGAAAATAACCTCCTAGGGTTTATAAGTGTGCAATTGAGGAGTTGCATACCAAATATGACAATACCTAGATCTATTGCGTTATGCCTTGCTAGGGGCGTTAAACAATAGCGCTTGTTGGGAGGCAACCCAATCTTATTTTATGTTTTTTGTGTTTGTTTTTGTTTCTATTTTTGAGTGCTTTACACATTATTACCTCTGTAGTAATTGTGTTTTATTGTTTTAATTAGTGTTTGAGCCAAGTAAGACCTTTGGGATGGTCTACGGTGATTGTTGATTTAATTTTGCTGAAAAACAGAAAATTTTGCGCTCAGTCCATGAATTTTATAAATTCACCAGAGCGTCGAATGAGTCTGAAATTTTTACAAAAGATTTATATACAAATTTTCCAGATTTTACTAATTTTTCAGAATTTTTGGAGTTACATAAGTATTCGAAGTTTACAGATTGCTACAGACTGTTTTGTTTTTGACAGATTCTGTTTTCTTTGTGTTGTTTGCTTATTTTGATGTATCTATGGGTTGTATCAGGGGGGATGAACCATGGAGAAGTTAGAATACAGTATATATTACACCAATATAAATAAAGAATGAGTTCACAACAGTACCTAAGGTGGTGATTTATTTTTCTTATACTAACGGATCTCACGAGTTTTCTGTTGAGTTTTGTGTTGTGAAATTTTCAAGTTTTGGGTAAAGATTTGATGGACTATGGAATAAGGAGTGGCAAGAGCCTAAGCTTGGGGATGACCAAGGCACCCCAAGCCATATTCAAGGATACCAAAGAGCCTAAGCTTGGGGATGCCCCGGAAGGCATCCCCTCTTTCGTCTTCAATCCATCGGTAAATTTACTTGAGGCTATATTTTTATTCACCACATGATATGCGTTTTGCTTGGAGCGTCTTGTATGATATGAGTCTTTGCTTTTTAGTTTGCCACAATCATCCTTGCTGCACACATCTTTTGATAGGGACACGCATTAATCGTGAATTTATTAGAATACTCTATGTGCTTCACTTATATCTTTTGAGCTAGGCAATGTTGCTCTAGTGCTTCACTTATATCTTTTTAGAGCACGGTGGTGTTTTATTTTATAGAAATAATTGAACTCTCGTACCTCACTTATATTATTTTGAGAGTCTTTAAACAGCATGGTAATTGGTTTAGGTTATGAATTTAGTCCTAATATAATGGGCATCCAATAGGGATATAATAAAAACTTTCATATAAAGTGCATTGAATACTATGAGAAGTTTGATTCCTTGCATATAGTTTTGAGATATAAAGATGGTGATATTAGAGTCATGCTAGTGAGTAGTTGTGGATTGGTATAAATACTTGTGTTAAAGTTTGTGATTCCCGTAGCATGCACGTATGGTGAACCGTTATGTAACGAAGTCGGAGCATGATTTGTTTAATGATTGTCATCCTTTGTGTGAGGGTCGGGAGCGTGCGATGGTTAACTCCTACCAACCTCTCCCCTAGGAGCATGCATCTAATACTTTGCTTCGATAACTAATAGACTTTTGCAATAAGTATGTGAGTTCTTTATGACTAATGTGAGTCCATGGATTATACGCACTCTCACCCTTCCACCATTGCTAGCCTCTCTAGTACCGCGCAACTTTCGCCGGTGCATTAAACCCACCATATACCCTTTCTCAAAACAGCCACCATACCTACCTATTATGGCATTTCCATAGCCATTCGAGATATATTGCCATGCAACTTCCACCGTTCCATTTATTATGACACGCACCATCATTTTCATATTGCTTTGCATGATCGCAAGACAGCTAGCATGATGTTTTCATGGCTTGTCCGTTTTTTGATGTCATTTGCTATGCTAGATCGTTGCACATCCTGGTACACCACCAGAAGCATTCATATAGAGTCATATTTTGTTCTAGGTATCGAGTTGTAAGTAAATAAAAGTGTGATGATCATCATTATTAGAGCATTGTCCCATGAGAGGAAAGGGTGATGGAAACTATGATTCCCTCACAAGTTGGGATGAGTCTCCGGACTTTACAAATAATAAAAGAGGCCAATGAATGAAGCCCAAATCAATAAAAAAGAGGCCAAAGATGCCCACCAAAATAAAAAAAATGAGAGAAAAAGAGAGAAGGGACAATGCTACTATCTTTTTTTCCACACTTGTGCTTCAAAGTAGCACCATGATCTTTATGATAGAGAGTCTCCTATTTTGTCACTTTCATATAGCTAGTGGGAATTTTTCATTATAATGCACACCCACTTAGTTTCTTTTTGAGCTTTCATACACTTATAGCTCTAGTGCATCTGTTGCATGGCAATCCCTACTCACTCACGTTGATATCTATTGATGGGCATCTCCATAGCCCGTTGATACGCCTAGTTGATGTGAGACTATCTTCTCCTTTTCCTCACAACCTCCACCATATTCTATTCCACCTATAGTGCTATATCCATGGCTCACGCTCATGTATTGCGTGAAAGTTGAAAAGGTTTGAGAATACTAAAGTATGAAACAATTGCTTGGCTTGTCATCGGAGTTGTGCATGATTTAAATACTTTGTGTGGGGAAGATGGAGCATAGCCAGACCATATGATTTTGTAGGGATAACTTTCTTTGGCCATGTTATTTTGAAAGGACACAATTGCTTTGTTAGTATGCTTGAAGTATTACTGTTTTTATGTCAATATTAAGCTTTTGTTTTGAATCTTATGGATGTGAACATTCATGCCACAATAAAGAATATTACATGGATAAATATGTTAGGTAGCATTCCACATCAAAAATTCTGTTTTTATCATTTACCTACTCGAGGACGAGCAGGAATTAAGCTTGGGGATGCTTGATACGTCTCCAACGTATCTATAATTTTTGATTGTTCCATGCTATTATATTATCTATTTTGGATGTTTTATATGCATTAATATGCTATTTTATATTATTTTTGGGACTAACCTATTAACCTAGAGCCCAGTGCCAGTTTCTGTTTTTTCCTTGTTTTTGAGTATTGCAGATAAGGAATATCAAACGGACTCCAAACGGAATAAAATCTTCGCGGTGATTTTTCTTGGACCAGAAGAAGCCTACCAGACATGGAGAGGGGGGCAAGAGACCTGCCGGGAGACGACAAGCCTGCAGGGCGCGCCCCCCTGGCTTGTGGCCCCCCTGCAGGCCTCCTAACCCTAATCTTCCTCCTATAAATTCCCAAATATTCTCCCAATACCAAAGAGAGCAACGATAATACTTTTCCGCCGCCGGAAGCCTCTGTTCCCGTGAGATCCCATCTTGGAGCCTTTTCCGGTAATCTGCCGGAGGGGGATTCGATCACGGAGGGCATCTACATCAACTCCATTGCCCCTCCGATGATGCATGAGTAGTTCACCTCAGACCTTCGGGTCCATAGCTAGTAGCTAGATGGCTTCTTCTCTCTCTATGTTCTTCAATACCATGTTCTCCATGATCTTCATGGAGATCTATCCAATGTAATACTCTTTTGCGGTGTGTTTGTCGAGATCCGATGAATTGTGGGTTTATGATCAGATTATCTATGAATATTATTTGAACATTCTCTGAATTCTTATATGCATGATTTCATATCTTTGCAAGTCTCTTCGAGTTATTGGTTTTGTTTGGCCAACTAGATTGGTAATTCTTGCAATGAAAGAAGTGCTTAGTTTTGGGATCAATCTTGCGGTGTCCTCACCCAGTGACAAAGTAGGGGTAGCGAGGCACGTATTTTTATTGTTGCCATCCAGGATAAAAAGATGGGGTTTTCATCATATTGCTTGAGTTTATCCCTCTACATCATGTCATCTTACCTAATGTGTTACTCTGTTCTTCATGAACTTAATACTCTAGATGCAGGCAGGAGTCGGTCGATGTGTGGAGTAATAGTAGTAGATTCAGAATCGTTTCGGTCTACTTGACACGGACGTGATGCCTATATGCAAAATCATTGCCTTGGATATCGTCATAACTATGCGTTTTTCTATCAATTGCTCGACAGTAATTTGTTCACCCACCGTATTATTTTCCTTCAAGAGAGAAGCCTCTAGTGAAACCTATGGCCCCCGGGTCTATTTTCCATATTATATTTTCAGATCTATAAACCAAAAATACCAAAAATACTTTGCTGCAATCTTTTTACTTTTATTTTACTTTTCGTTTTAGTAATATTTTATATCTATCTCTATCAGATCTCATCCTTGCAAGTAACCGTGAAGGGATTGACAACCCCTTTATAGCGTTGGGTGCAAGTGTTTGATTGTTTGTGTAGGTGCAAAGATTGGGGCCTTGCTTGTACCTCCTACTGGATTGATACCTTGGTTCTCAACAACTGAGGGAAATACTTATCTACTTTGCTGCATCACCCTTTCCTCTTCAA
The DNA here is from genome assembly GCA_039707655.1 of Elymus sibiricus. NCBI lineage: Eukaryota > Viridiplantae > Streptophyta > Magnoliopsida > Poales > Poaceae > Elymus > Elymus sibiricus. The sequence goes on from CM077675.1 coordinate 314,060,141, forward strand.
GGGAAAACCAACGCAAGCTCAAGAAGTAGCACCCTACGTCCTGCTTTTGTTTGTATTGATATGGGGATAGTACATAGTACAGATATCTACCACGAGATTGTTGTAATGAATGAGATTGTCTATTAAATAGCCTGGCCTCGGTTTATATAAGGCACCGTAGGCCTAGGGTTTAGAGGAGTCCTTGTCTTGTGCGCCAAGTCTTGTGGAATCTCCCTTGTATGCACCATGGGTTGCCCGAAGTGGCCCATTAGTGAATCACCCTAGGGGTCCTTGGCCCGACCCACTGGTCGGGAGATGACGTGGTGAGTACCCCCTAGTCCAGGACACCGTCACACCCAGAGCGTGCGCGCCGCCCGTAGACCTCGTCCACGGTGCACCTCGACCTCGCCATTTAAGCATCCCCGAGCGCCCTTCCTCGCGCGGTTCGCCCCTCTCCCTCCCCTTATGAGCTTCACCAGAGGGCCTCTTGCATCGCCACGAAGCTCCCCCGCGCTCCGTTCCCTCCTTCCAGTGCCCGTGGCGCCGCGCCTTTCATCGCCAATAGTCTCCTTAGTGGTTTTCCGCACCGTCGCCGTTGCACCTCTCCCCTGTGGGTGTGCAACACCCAGGTGGGTGCGGCTCGTCGCCCCGAGCGCTCCTGTGGCCGGATCGCCCAAAGTGATGACTGGTAGCGTTGGCGAGCAGCATCAGCCTCGCCCCTGACCGCTCCCGAAGACGCCGCGAGAGGAAGAAGAAAGCCATGCCGGCGGGGCCCACCTGTAGGCGAGCCAAAGGTCGGGCCCAGCGTTTAAGTGAAGGCGCCCTTCATGGATGTCGCCTCCCTGCGAAGGAGGCGTACTCCCGTGGAGTTCGCCTTCGACGTCGCCCGACCTCCCGCGCGGTTGGGCTACTGGGCCGGCCCAGTCGCTGGCGCGCCGGTGCGCTGTGCGGCCCAGCGGATTTGGCCCGTTTATTTAAATGCTTTTCTTTTTTTATTTCCAGAGAGACAAAACAAATCATAATAAATTCAAACAAACTCCAAATTTGGTGATTCAAAATCCTAGGTGTTCCTAAAATCATGATCTATCCAATGATGTGCCTTGCACATTTTTTCATTTAGCATTTTCTGCTCCACCACCATTTTAGCCATTTATCTTATTATAATGCCCACCTTGCAAAATCCCTAGAGAGTTCAAATTATCTCCAAATTAGGTGATCCAAATTCCTAGATGATTCTCATGTCATGCCCTATTTATGTAGCCATGGTGAACATTTTTTACCATGCATTGTTTCTGTTGGATCTAATAAATGGTCGATTTTCCATTTATTTCATCTTAGTAAACTCATAGAAAATTCATCCCAACTCCAAATGCAGTGAAACCACTTTCTAAATGTTTCTCAAATCATGCCCTATTTAGTGAGTGCCTCCACTCATTTTTATAAAAATATTTTCTACAAACTTCTTATAGGATCATTAATCCCTCCATTTCCACCTTTCAAAAATCCTCATTGATCCAGATCGAGTAGAACCTCTTTGGTTATTTTTCTTATAGCCAGAGGTGTCAAATAAAAATAAACTTCCTATTAGAGAACACTTTTATTTGCCTTCTTGTTGTGTTGCTTATAATGGTCATTTCCAACGGTAGTTGACGAAGTAGACGGAGTGCTTGGAATTGGACAGAAGCTTGTGAAGACCTCGAAGACTTTGCTGAGGCAGGCAAGCAGCCCCTTGACCATGATGAAACCATTTCTTTATGCATGACATGTAGCATGCTACTTTGTTGCATTGAAATAATGATTATATGGTGACCACCTTGGTGGGTTGTCTCCGTTACTTTCCTCATTGATACCTGCATTGCCATGACTCTACTTTCTGCTTAGAGTTGTGTGGGTGGGAAGTAGATAGGTTGCTAAAGTAGTTGCTACGCAAGTGGGACGGGTATATGCATGGTGGTGGATACAAAAAATGTTTTCAAAGACTTTTCAAAAACCCCGTCGGGTGCCACTAATGCCCGAGGGAGAAGATGAGCTAGGTAACCGCTTGAGCAAGAAATGGTGTACCGGAGCAAGTTGTGTGTGTGTTTTCGAAAATAGATTAGATTTAAGATTTGTCAACCTTTCCCAACCTTACATGTACAACCACGATACCCCTTATGGGATGGGTCTTTGTTGATTACTTTGGTTGATGCTAGCAGAGAGCCCGCATTACTAGTGGCGGGAGTGACGTGATCACTCTCGATACGGGGTCATGCCAGAAAGGACGACCATGGGCTGTTTTCAAAGACACCGGGCACACCGTTGGTCCCCTCATGGATGGTACTTGTGATGTACATCATGCGGGCTGGGTACCAATGAGTGGACTCTTTGTTTAGTGTTGTCAAGGGAAAGACATCATTCGGGTGCTTACCTCGGGTATGTAATATACGGCGAGTCGTGGCTTGACACGGAATTTCCCCGAGTCTTGTGGGTAAAGTGTGCAACCTCTGCGGAGTGTAAAACTATTCGAATAGCCGTATCCACGGTCAAGGATAGTTGGGTGGTGTTGCTTAAACTACGTCTAGTGTTTTACAAAAATTGGTGTGTGTGGGTGGGAGTGAGATACTTGCAGATAAGTCAGATGACTTGGTGATTTGGTTAACACAGAAGTTGTTCCAAACTCTGTTTATATTGATATATGTAACATGTTCATATGGATACTCGTAACTTCGTGATGCATGCTTTACAGGTTAATAGGACATGCAATTGCACTCAAATTAGCTTTCCGAAAAATTACCTACTTAGTGCCATATCATGCATTGTTGTACCTTATTCCAAACATGGGTTTCTTGCGAGTACATTCAAAGTACTCATTGGCTTGCCACTGGTTATTTAATTGGCCAAGCACGAAAGAACATGATATGATGAAGAGTACCTTGGTGACGAACATGCGAGCTAGGACGCTTCCCAGTCAGAATGCCTATAGGGTTAAGGCAGATGGCATGGGTCCGCGCTATCATGTTGGGGAACGTTGCATGGGAAACAAAAATTTTCCTACGCACACACAAGATCTATCCATGGTGATGAGCATCTACGAGAGGGAGAGTGAATCTACATACCCTTGTAGATCGCTAAGCGGAAGCGTTAAGAAACGCGGTTGATGTAGTCGAACGTCTCCGCGATCCAAATCGAAGTCGTCCCTCGATCCGATCACGAACTAGTGCCGAACAGACGGCACCTCCGCGTTCAACACACGTACGGCTTGATGACGCCTTCACCTCCTCGATCCAGCGAGCGATGATGAAGTAGTAGATGAGTTCCGGCAGCACGACGGCGTGGTGATGGTGGTGAGGAAAAATCTCTGCAGGGCTTCGCCAAGCACTACGGAGATTATAACGAGAGAACTAGAGGGTTAAGGTTGCCGACACACAGCTTGGGAAATCTTAATGTGTCCCGTGTGCTAGCACTGCCCCTCTATTTATATGTTGAGCCTTGGGGTCTAAACTTGGAGTAAAAGCCTCCTCCAGGTCGGTTTTGCCCGCACAAGGTCGGTTTGGCCCGCAGGGAAAGAGTCCAACTCGGATCCCTGCAGTACCGCGCACGAGCGGTAGTACCGCTTCACACAAGCGGTAGTACCTCTTATGCGGTAGTACCGCTTCACACAAGCGGTAGTACCGCTTACGCGGTAGTACTGCCTTACCAGCGGTAGTACCGCTTAAGGCAGCAGCAAAACTTCCTTCTGCACTGTCCAATACCTCGTGGGCTTTACCCCTTTGGTTCATATAAAGTGTTGCTGCACCCGAACACTTCGGTAAACATCCGGAACCCCTTCCGGTGAATTCCGGAACCCTTCCGGAGATCAAAACACTATTATCACATATATCAATCTTTACCTCCGGACTCTTCCGGAGATCCTCGTCATGTCCGGGATCTTATCCGGGACTCCGAACAACCTTCGGTCACCAACAAAATAACTCAACTATACTAATCGTCACCAAACGTTAAGTGTGTAGACCCTGCGGGTTCAAGAACTATGTAGACATGACCGAGACACCTCTATGATCAATAACCAATAGCGGGACCTGGATGCCCATATTGGCTCCTACATATTCTACGAAGATCTTTATCAGTCGAACCTCTATGTCAAGGATTCAGTTAATCCCGTATATTGTTCCCTTTGTTCTTCGGTATGTTACTTGCCCGAGATTCGATCGTCGGTATCTCTATACCTAGTTCAATCTCGTTACCGGCAAGTCTCTTTACTCGTTCCATAATACAAGATCTCGTGGCTAACACTTTAGTCACATTGCTTGCAAGGCTCATTGTGATGTTGTATTACCGAGTGGGCCCTGAGATACCTCTCCGTCACACGGAGTAACAAATCCCAGTCTTGATCCATGCCAACCCAACAGACATCCTCGGAGATACCTGTAGAGCACCTTTATAGTCACCCAGTTACGTTGCGACGTTTGATACACACAAGGTATTCCTCCGATGTCAGGGAGTTGCATGATCTCATGGTCATACGAATAGATACTTGACATGCAGAAAACAATAGCAATAAACTGACACGATCATATGCTACGTTTATAGTTTGGGTCTTGTCCATCACATCATTCTCCTAATGATGTGATCTCGTTATCAAATGACATCTCATGTCTATGGCTAGGAAACCTTAACCATCTTTGATCAACGAGCTAGTCAACTAGAGGCTTACTAGGGACACAGTGTTGTCTATGTACCCACACATGTATTTGAGTTTCCAATCAATATAATTATAGCATGGATAATAAACGATTATCATGAACAAGGAAATATAATAATAACTAATTTATTATTGCCTCTAGGGCATATTTCCAACATATCATTGAAGATTTCTGTTGGGAGAGCTTATGAAGACTTGGCCATAAAGGTCATATTTGAGTAAAACAGTATGTACTAGATTTATGACTCTTGTTATTCAGTTTCTGTGTGTTCAGTGAGCATCGATGTCTAGGATCACTGTACACGTTGATTCGGTGACTTCGGCTTATGAGTCGGGGTCCCCACAGAAGGGCGTAAGTAGAGGGATGCACCGCCTTGATGAGGTTTGGTGCCATCTGGAAAATACCATGTCCCTCCAACCAAAAGTCCTGCCGGAACAGGGTTGAGCAATCGTTCCGGTGACCATAGTGGATCCTTGAAGATGACACACACCATGTCCAAGCTCGCGAGTTCCATAGCCAACAAGGGGAGTCATTGGTCTTTACCGCCAAGAGCCATTTTAATGGTAGCGTCATTTGGAGCCCTATGGTTGTGGAGGCCAAGTCCACCTTTGTTGATAGGAATGCATACGTTGGTCCAATAGACAAGACATTGCCCCTCCGCGCAGTCCAAACCAGCCCAAAGGAAACAACAGTGGATTTTATCTATGGCTTTCAGGAACCAAGGGGGAGATCCAAAGCGAGCATGTGATATATGCCCATAGCAGGAACAAAGGGGAAGATCCAAACCAAGGGGGAGAACCAAAAATTACATGGCTACTCGCCAAAAGTAAACCCGTTTTCCATCTCCTTTGTCTTTTTCTGGATTTTTTTGGTGGGAATTTTGGAGCTCCATAAATTTGATTTCTTGAAAGTATAAAAAAATGTAGGAAACATCTATGGCACTGGGCAATGAGTTAATAGGTTAGTCTATAAACGATAAAAATTGGTGCCAAAATGATATAAACATAACATCACTAGTGTAGAAAATCCTAGTGCCGACGTTCTAAAAAGGGCCTTGCTGGCGTAGACACCCGACGCCACCAATATGGCGCCATTGTTAACAAAATACCGATGACGTTCCTGCCGCCACGCCATAGGTATTTCAAATACTGGTGGTGTGGCACTGTTCCTCACGCCACCACTATTTAAAATAGCAATGGCGTTGACATTTATACACGTCAGTATTATTAACTACTAGTAGTGACGTGAGCAAAACCAACCAACGCCACCACTATGTATTTATGGATTTAAAAAAATAGTTATACAATTTACACATGCATCCAAATATGTATACATTGATCCATATATTCACATATATATATATATATCAGTTATATAATTCATACATTCATCCATATAGTGTACACACACTGTCGGAGAACAAAGGAAGGAAGATGATTTTGTTTTAAGGTAGTGTACACACACCTACACCTACATGAACATCAACATGGCAATGAGCAGAACTACATGGTGTACACACACTATCAGAGAACGAAGGAAGGAGAGGAGCTATAACAGCCCAAGACCGATTTCTTTCCATGATTGCTATTTTATTGTTTGCTCTTTGTTATTTTTGCATTGCATCATTTCATCATTCCATCATGTCATTAAGTTTTGCAACCCAAATAAATAAATTGCATAGATCTTGTGATCTATTTAAATTGAGGGATTCACATGGTGATTTCTCTTTATGACATATCCTCCCAATATTCTAGGGAGCTATAGCAAAATATTCCATTAAACTGGATTCACCCATGAACACACTTACAATTTAAATCCCTCGGATTTTCTTCTTCAAGTTCGGTCTCCTAACGTTGCCATTAATTCTGTTGTCACCTTAGAAGTTCCTCCCAAAATCTCTTCATCTTGGTTACACTCCTAGCCATACCTCTAGTCAAACCCATTCAGATTAAATTCAAATCCTTTTGAATTTAAACATTTTTCTTGTCTATTGAGACAAACTTTGTTGACCTGGTAATTTCCATCAAGTCCAATAAGATACCTCATCATTCTTGTGAACCTCCTATATTTTATTCTATTTTATTTTCTTGGGCCTTCTATTTTTTTTGTAAAGAAAAATAGAGATTAGAGCAGCCTAGCCGACCACTTGGACCTCCACGCAAGCCGGCCCAACATCCCTATAGCCCACCTAAACCCTCTCTAACCCTAGCCCAATCCCCACTCCTCTCTCCTCTCAGTCTCCCTCGCTCTCGTTCCCGTTTCCGTTGCCACCATGCAGAACACACGCATACACACATCGCCACCCGGGCAGGCGATCGATCCCCTTGACCCCGAGCTTGGCCTCCGGCCATGGCGTCCCGCTGGACGGCGAGCCCAGGTGATACGTCTCAAACGTATCTACTTTTCCAAACACTTTTGCTCTGGTTTTGTCCTCTAATTTGCATGATTCGAATGAAACTAACCCGGACTAACGCTGTTTTCAGCAGAACTACCTTGGTGTTATTTTTGTGCAGAAATAAAAGTTCTCGGAATTGGATGAAACTTTTTGTGGATTTTTTATAGAATATATATGGAATTTTGGAGTGAAGAGCTGTCGGAGGGGGTGGACCAGAAGGCCACGACGCAACCGCCCCCCCCCCCTAGGGGCGCGGCCAGATGGCTTATGGGGCCCTCGTGGCCCCTCCGGCCCTAATTCCAACTCCATAAATTCACATCCGCGGAGAAAAAAATCAGAGAGAAGATTTCATCGCGTTTCATGAGACGGAGCCGCCGCCACCTCCTGTTCTTCCTCCGGAGGGCTGATCTGGAGCCTGTTTTGGGCTCCGGGGAGGGGAAATCGTCGTCGTCATCACCAACTCTTCTCCATCAACACCACCATGATGCTCACCATCGGGAGTGAGTAATTCCTTTGTAGGCTTGCTGGACGGTGGTGGAATTGGCTGGAATTGATCATGTAATCGAGTTAAGTTTTATAGGGCTTGATCCCTAGTATCCACTATGTTCTGAGATTGATGTTACTATGACTTTGCTATGCTTAATGCTTGTCACTAGGGCCCGAGTGCCATGATTTCAGATCTGAACCTATTATGTTTTCATGAATATAAGAGTGATTTGGATCCTATCTTGCAAGTTATATGTACCTATTACATGTAATGATCCGCATACCCCAAGGTGACAATAATTGGGATTCTTTCCGGTGATTGCCGTGAGTTCATGTATTCACCATGTGTTAATGCTTTGTTCCGGTTCTCTATTAAAAAGAGGCCTTAATATCCGTTAGTTTCCAATAGGACCCCGCTGCCAAGGGAGGGTAGGACAAAAGATGTCAAGCAAGTTCTTATCGGAAGCACGTATGACTATATACGGAATACATGCCTACATTACATTGATGAATTGGAGCTAGTTCCGTGTCGCCCTAGTGTGTAACTGTTATATGATCAATGTCATCTAAATCATTATCCATCACCGATCCACGTGCCTACGCGTTACATATACTGAATCTTGCCAAGTTACTATTGCTATTGTTACTGTCACACTTGCTACAAAACTGCTACTATCACTATTACTGTTACTTTTGCTACTACTATTTGCCATGCTACTAAATCTTTGCTGCAGAGAGATATCCTCTGTGCGGTTGAATTGACAACTCAACTGTCAAGGCGAATAAATATTCTTTCGCTCCCCTTGTGTCAAATCTATAAATTAGGGTGAAATACTACCCGTGAAGACTGTTGCGATCCCCTACACTTGTGGGTTATCAAGACCTTTTTGTGGCGCCGTTGCTGGGGAGCATAGCTCTATTTATTGTGTTAACTGAAGGATATCCAGTTACTACTATGATAAATCTAAAAGACAACCGAACTAAGATCGTCCCCTCTCGCACGAGAGGAGGTAAGGAACTGCCACCTAGCTCTGCTTTTGATTCACCTTCTGTTTTGAATCAGCTTGTTACACCACCACATGTTGATCGTCCTGATATGTCACATGAACTTGATGATGCTACTTCTGAAATTAATGATGAAACTATTACTACACATGTTGAAACTAAACCTGTGCCATTGAACGAATTACTTGATGCTCATATTGCTAAAGCTAGAGAACTTGAGAATGCTGAAATTGAGGAAGACTTTGAATCACCTATTACCCCTCGCTCGCCTAATAGATATGAATTGCCTTTTGACCTCAAGGTTATGTTGTGGATGATGAGGTGGCTAGGGACATTCTTGCTTGTGAAAATAGAGATGATGTGAAGAAATTATTATGCAAACTAAAAGAAAAATCTATGATGGAGAAAATGAAATGTGATCCTAAATTTGCTACTTCTCCTATATTTGTTACTGATACGGATTATGAGTTCTCTATAGACCCTGAGTTAATTCCTATAGTAGAGTCTGATCCTTTCCATGGTTATGAAAATGAAACTGTTGTCGAACACCTTATGAAACTGAATGATATTGCTGCTCTGTTTACCAATGAAGAAAAGATTCGCTACTATTATATCCTTAAGCTTTTTCCTTTCTCGCTAGAAGGCGAGGCCAAGCAATGGTTCTTATCACTTACTCCTGGTTGCATACGTAGTCCCCACGATATGCTTCAACACTTTTCTGCAAAATATTTTCCTGCTCATAAGAAACAAGCTGCCTTACAGGAAACATTTAACTTTGCTCAAATTGAAGAAGAGAATCTCCCTCAAGCTTGGGGGAGGCTTCTCCGGTTACTACGAGCTTTGCCTGATTGTCCACTTGAGAGGAATGAAATACTTGATATTTTTATAATGGACTAACTGATGCTTCTAGGGATTTCCTAGATAGTTGCGCTGGTTGTGTTTTTAGGGAAAGAACTGTTGGACAAGCTGAAGAATTATTGAACAACATAATGCAAAATATCGATGATTGAACACTCCCTGAACCACCTTCAGAACCTATTCAAAAGAAGAGAGGTATTCTATTTCTCAGTCCCGAAGATATGCAAAAGGCAAAAAGATCTATGAAAGAAAAAGGTATTTAAACTGAGGATGTCAAGAAATTACCACCTATTGAAGAAATACATGGACTTGATACCCCGACACAAGTAGTAAAGGTAAACTCTCTCCGTTCCTTTAATAAAAGTGAATTTGATAATTACGTTGTTAAGCAAGAACATTTCAACAAATATGTTAAGAATCAGTTGCAACGTAATGCTATGATGATAGATCGCTTAAGTGACTTGATGTTTAGAATTGCAAATGATGTGAAAGGTTTAGGCAAACATGCTTCTATGGTTCACACTCAACTAGACCAAGTCGCTAAATCACAAAATGATTTGCTTGCTGAAATGAATAATATAAATAATCATGCTATTAGAGTAGTGACTAGAGGAGGTAGAATGACCCAAGAACCTCTTTATCCTGAAGGTCACCCTAAAAGAATTGAACAAGATTCTCAGAAAATTTGTCAGCCTTTGGGACTGGGGGTGCCTAGGTCCGTCTGCCTGTGGCCCAGGACGCGAACATCATCTTGAACACTGAGTGGCCCCACCCACAGGCTTCACGGAGCTGGTTCTCGCGAAGGCCAATGCCTTGCGAGGAGTGAGGCGGCGTCACCATCGAGTACTTGACGGGGCTTCCCCGCGAGGCTGTCCATGGCACCCTCAGGAGGCGAGGCCGTTCGGGGTTGGTCTAACAAGGCCTCACAACCCAGTGCCCGCACATGGGTGACGCGTGTCGTGCCAAACGGTGCCAGCGGGTGCGGGCAGAGAGGATTTCCTCTCTGGTGATAGAGGAGAGGCGCCAGCTCGTGGGTCCCCAAATCAACCTCCAAAGGTTGCCCTTCTAGTGCAAGAAGACCAAGACCAAGGGCTCAGCAGGACGGAGGTCATCCCCGAGCCCACAGGCGCGTCATGACGAGGAACTTTAGCAGGCGAAGACCACCTTTTCTCAGGATAGGTTGCAACCCTGTCCCCTTTCAAACCGGCCGTTGTGGCAACCCTTCCCGCCTGATATTTTTGGGGGAAGAGGACCAGGGCCAATATAAGAGCGGGAGCTGGCCACCGGAGACAGGGACTTTTGGTTGGCAAGAACACGCCTTGTACTTGTCTTCCACCTCAAGCAATCCACCAAGTAGGAGTAGGGTCTTACACCGCGAGGTGGCCCGAACCTGGGTAAACTCTGTGTGTCCTTGTTCATATTCCTTAGCTCAAGCCACCGGAGAGTCGCCGTGTGGTTGCGAAGTAGAGTAGGGTAGGAGAACGAACGCACCCAAGTGTTCGAACCTTCTTGGGTCTGCGGAGCCCCGATTCTCCGGCTCCGTTTCAACTCCAGCTTCACTAACCCCATGGCCGACATTCTCTGGCTCTATTTCAACTCCGGCTTCACTAACCCCATGGCCGACACTCGCCGTAAACGCGTGGAACACAGGGTAGCCCAGACCACCTAGGCCGCCCCAGTTGGCCGAGGTGGTTGACCCTGCTCCGCCGACGCCGGTACGGCGGTTGCCGACCCGGTCGCCGTGACCAGGGGAACCCGAGCGCCCTCCCGTTCGCCTCGTCTTCCAACGTCATGTGAGGAAGCCGCGGCGTGCTTCTCCCGGCGCGTCGGCTCGGCCGAGCCCCGAGGCGGCCCGCTCATGCTCGGCAGGGACACCGGGGCGTGCCGGGAGCAGCGTTCGTGCATCCTTGGCGGGGCCCAGGCACCGACCGCCACTTCAAGCCTTCCTTTTGCAAAGCGAGCGCTGCCCGCGAGGAGCACGGGGCCGCACCGTCGCCTAGCTGGACCAGGCGCAACATCACCTTCAACGCGGGAGACCACCCGAGGTCTGCGGCTGCTGCGGGCGCCCTTCCAATGGTGTGCGCTCCCACCATCAGCAACGTCGCGGTTACCAAAACTCTCATCGACGGGGGCGCAGGGCATAACATCATCTCCATCGCGACCTTTGAGGCACTTCAGGTGCCCTACGACTAGCTGAAGCCCACGAGGCCCTTCTCCGGGGTGGTTGGCCGGACCGCGGCCCCCCTCGGGCAGATACGCCTCCCCATCACCTTCGGCACGCGTGACAATTACCGCACCGAGCTCATTGACTTCGACGTGGCACACGTCGGCCTTCCGTACAATGCCATCCTGGGCTACCCGGTGCTCTCCAAGTTCATGGCGGTGACCCACCCGGGTTACAATGTCATCAAGATACCCGGGTGCGCCGGTGTCATGACCATCAAGTGCGACGAGAAGGACGAGGTCGGCTGCCTCGGGCATGCGTACAAAGCTACCGCGGCCACTGCGGCCGCCGCGGCCACGCGACCGGTCTACGGGCGCGAGGCATCGCCCCCCGAGGTAGCGCCGGTAGGAAAGAAGCAGTTGTTCTCTCAGAGCCGAGATGAGACCAAGAATGTGCCATTCGACGGCAGCGACTCTGGCCACACCTTCACCATCGGCGCCGACCTCGCCCCCGAGTAGGAGAGGGCACTCATCACCTTCCTCAAGGCCAACGCGGATGTATTCGCATTGAAGGCGACCGATCTAACCGGAGTCCCGAGGGAGGTGATCGAGCACCACCTGGCGGTGTTCCCCAACGCAAGCCCCGTCAAGCAGAAAGCACGGCACCAGGCGCCGAAAAAGCAGCACTTCATCGTTCAGGAAGTGCAAAAACTACAAGAGGCGGGGGTCGTCCGCGAGGTGCGCCACCCGCAGTGGCTCGCCAACCCCGTCATTGTCCCCAAGAAGGGCGGCAAGGAGCGGATGTGCGTCGATTTCACCAGTCTCAATAAGGCCTGCCCCCAGGACCCCTTCCCGCTTCCGCGCATCGATCAGATTGTGGATTCCACCGCTTGCTGTGACCTACTGTGCTTCTTGGATGCCTTCTCGGGCTACCACAAGATCAAGATGGCGGCAGAGGATGAGGATAAGACGGCTTTCATCTCTCCTAGCGGGGTGTTCTGCTACATGAGCATGCCGTTCGACTTGAGGAGTGCCGGGGCCACTTTCTAGCGGTTGATGCACATCACGTTGGGGCCCCGGCTGGGGAGAAACGTGGAGGCCTATGTCGACGACGTTGTGGTCAAGACGCGCGAGGCCAAAATGCTCATTGAAGACCTGGAAGAAACTTTTGCCAACCCACGCAAGGTCACCTGAAGCTCAACCCCAAGAAATGTGTTTTCGGGGTCCCCTTCGGCAAACTGCTTGGCTTCCTCGCGTCCCATCGGGGGATCGAAGCGAATCCCGAGAAGGTTATGGCCATCGAGCTGATGCAACCTCCCCGGACCCTCAAGGAAATGCAGAAGCTAGCAGGGTGCCTAGCCTCCCTCGGGCGCTTCATCTCCAAGTTTGGCGAGCGGGCGTTATCGTTCTTCAAGCTGATGAAGAGGTCGGGGCTGTTCGCGTCGACCCCTGAGGCGGACGCGGCCTTTGCGGACCTCAAGCGATATCTTACAAGCCCTCCTGTTATGGTCGCGCCGCGTCCGCGCGAGCGCCTGCTGCTGTACCTAGCAGCCACCCCGCAGACGGCCAGTGCGACCCTTGTGGTGGAGCGGGAAGAGCAAGCCCGCGCTGAAAGCATCGCCTGAGGTTGCTCAGGCCTTGATGGTGCCAGCTGAAGGCGCACTGCAGGAGGACGCCTCTCCCCCTCAGGAGGACGCACCGCCTCCGGGGGGCCCCATGCGTCATGCTCCCGGAGGCCCCTGCGGCCCCCGACGCCATGCCTCCGGGAGTCCACACGGTCTCGCTCCTCGAGCCCCCCGACGAAGACAACATGGACACCATGGTCACACGCCACGTCGAGCGCCCTGTGTATTGCGCCAGCACAGTACTGAGGGATGCACGCGAGCACTACCCCATGCAGCAGAAGCTCCTCCTTGCGCTCCTCATGGCCTCCATGAAACTGCGTCATTATTTCCAAGGGCACCCCATCAAGGTCATCTCCGCGTACCCCTTAGAGCAGATTCTCCGTAGCCCCAACACCGCAGGCAGGGTTGTCGAATGGAACATCGAGCTGCAGGCCTTCGAGATGGAGTTCTATACCACAAGGGTCATCAAGGGTGCAGCCCTAGCGGATTTCGTGCCTGAGTGGACAGCCTCGGGCGAGGGGGAGCCTCGCGAGGGCGAATCCCTCCTGCCTGGGGATGAGGCACCCTGCGGCTGGGACATGTGCTTCGACAGCGCTTTCTCCATGCAGGGCGTGGGGGCTGGCGTCGTGCTCATCTCGCCGAAGGGCGACAAGCTGCGCTACGCGGTCCAGCTGTGCTTCGGGCATAAGGAGAAGGTCTCCAACAACATCGCAGAGTACGAGGGCCTCATCTCCGGCCTCAAGGCCGCCTCCGCCCGCGGAATCAAGTATCTCATCGTCAAGGGCGAGTCTCAGCTCGTCGTCAACTTCTCCAGCAAAAAGTACAAGCCGAAGGACGAGCACATGACGGCGTACTTGGAGGAGGTACGCAAGCTTGAGAAATGCTTCCTCGGCCTGGAGTTGCATCACATCCCGCGAGGTGCTAATCAGGAGGCCGACGACATCGCCAAACGGGCGTCTCGCCGCGAGCCTCAATACCCCGGTGTTTTCAAGGAAAAACTCCTCAAGTCATCGGTTGCGCCGCCCGTCCTCGGCACCACGCCGCTGAAAGAGGAGCTGCCGCCCGCGCCGCCAGCAGGGGCGTCGGACTGCGGCCCGTCTTTGGGAGATCGTCTGCTTCTAGTGCTGGAACCTCTAGAAGGCGATTGGACCATCGAGCTCAAGGCCTACCTGCTTCGCGGTGACCTCCCTGCGGAAGATGCGGAAGCAAAGCACGTCACCCGCCAAGCCACCGCGTACTGCCTACGAGATGGCGAGCTGTACCGGAGGTGGCCCAACGACGTCTCGCTGCGCTGCGTCTCAGAACAGCAAGGGCGCGAGCTGCTTGCCGACATCCATGGGGCAGACTATGGGCATCACTCTTCGTCGCGCACCCTTGCCGGTAAGGTGTTCTACAGCGGCTTCTATTGGCCTATAGCACTTCGTGATGCCGCCGATTTGGTCCGATCCTACGAGGCTTGCCAGTTCCACGCCAAAGAGATCCACCAGCCTGCGCAGGGATTGCAGACGATCCCACTCTCTTGGCCCTTCGCGGTATGGGGGCTGGACATTCTAGACCCTTTCCCCCGCGCGGCTGGCAGGTACCGCTACCTCTACATCACCATCGACAAGTTCACTAAGTGGGCAGAGGTCGAGCCCGTCCGCACCATCCTGGCCACTTCGGCCGTCAGGTTCATCAAGGGCATCGTATGCCAGTTCGACGTCCCCAACCGCATCATCACTGATGATAACCCACAAGTATAGGGGATCGCAACAGTTTTCGAGGGTAGAGTATTCAACCCAAATTTATTGATTCGACACAAGGGGAGCCAAAGAATATTCTCGAGTATTAGCAGCTGAGTTGTCAATTCAACCACACCTGAAAGACTTAATATCTACAGCAAAGTATTTAGTAGCAAAGTAGTATGGAACTAATGGTAACGATGGCAAACGTGACAGTAGCAGTTTTGTAGTGATTGTAATAGTAGCAACGGAAAAGTAACTTAGCAAGATCAATATATGAAAAGCTCGTAGGCAATGGATCAGTGATGGATAATTATGTCGGATGGCATTCATCATGCAACGGTTATAACATAGGGTGACACAGAACTAGCTCCACTTCATCAATGTAATGTAGGCATGTATTCCATATATAGTCATACGTGCTTATGGAAAAGAACTTGCATGACATCTTTTGTCCTACCCTCCCGTGGCAGCGAGGTCCTAATGGAAACTAAGGGATATTAAGGCCTCCTTTTAATAGAGAACCGGACCAAAGCATTAGCACTTAGTGAATACATGAACTCCTCAAACTACGGTAATTACCGGAAAGAATCCCAGTTATTGTCACCCTGGGGGATGCGGATCATAACTCGTAATAGGTGTCTACAACTTGCAAGATAGGATCAAGAACACATATATATTCATGAAAACATAATAGGTTCAGATCTGAAATCATGGCACTCGGGCCCTAGTGACAAGCATTAAGCATAGCAAAGTCATAGCAACATCAATCTCAGAACATAGTGGATACTAGGGATCAAACCCTAACAAAACTAACTCGATTACATGGTAAATCTCATCCAACCCATCACCGTCCAGCAAGCCTATGATGGAATTACTCACGAACGGCGGGGAGCATCATGAAATTGGTGATGAAGGATGGTTGGTGATGATGACGGCGTCGATTTCCCCTCTCCGGAGCCCAAAACAGACTCCAGATCTACCCTCCAGAGGAAGGACAGGAGGTGGCGGCGGCTCCGTTTCGTGAAACGCGATGAACTCTTCTCTCCGATTTTTTTTCTCCCCGAATAGGTTTATATGGAGTTGGAGTTGAGGTCGGAGGAGCTGCAGGGGGCCCACAAGCCACCTGGGCGCGTCCTAGGGGGGGCGCCCCCCTGGCTTGTGGCCAATGGGTGGGCCCCCTCCAGTTGATTCTTTCGCCAGTATTTTTTATTAATTCCAAAATTGTTCTCCGTAAATTTTCAGGTCAATCCGAGAACTTTTATTTCTGCACAAAAATAACACCAAGGCAATTCTGCTGAAAACAGCGTCAGTCCGGGTTAGTTCCATTCAAATCATGCAAATTAGAGTCCAAAACAAGGGCAAAAGAGTTTGGAAAAGTATATACGATGGAGACGTATCAACTGACAACGGCTCTCAATTCACAAGTGGTCTGTTCAAATCTTATTCCGCTAACCTTGGTACGCAGATATACTACGCCTCCGTGGCACACCCGTGCAACAGTGGTCGGGCTAAGCGTGCCAACGCCGAGGTCCATAAGGGCCTCAAGACAAGGAGCTTCAGGAAGAAGCTTGACGCCTGCGGGAGGAGGTGGCTGGATGAGCTGCAGTCTGTGCTATGGTCTATCTGCACCACTGCGACTAAGCCCACTGGCGAGACCCCCTTCTTCCTCGTCTACGGGGCTGAGGCGGTCCTTCCCTCGGAGCTTAAGCATGGGTCCCGCGGGTCTTAGCATTCGACGAGGCGCGTCCGGATGACTCGCAGGAAGCCTATATTTTGCTCCTTGAGGAGGCCCGCCGCCAGGACGCCCTCCGTGCCGCAAGGTACCAGCAGGCCTTACGGCGCTACCATAGCCACAACATCCGCCCCCGCACCCTCGAAGTCGTGGACCTTGTCTTGCGGTAGGTCCTCTCCAGGGAGGGCCTCCACAAGCTCTCTCCCATGTGGGAGGGCCCGTTCAAGATCGCCCATGTCTCCAGGCCGGGCGCCGCCCGCCTGGAGACGGAGGGTGGGATTCCAGTGCCAAACACTTGGAACATCCAACACCTTCACAAATTCTACCCTTGACACTCTCACGTAAGAATGAGTGGGACTGTATATGCCCCAGAGCCTCTCGACCGGCCGGGCTACAGCCTCGGGGGGCTTCCGCCCATGCCCAAGTGGAAGCCCCATGCTCCACGCTGGCGGAATAACTGTCGAACCGCGGATATGCCCATGCCCTAGTGGAAGCCACATGCATCGCGCTGGCGGAACAACCATCCCCACGCCCAAGTGGAAGCCCCATGCATCGCGCTTGGGGGAACACCAAGAAGGTGCCCAACGGGCCACACTAACCCCAGGCTGACCCGTGCAGGACACGGCAACCGCATCTCTTTTTTGCTTGTAAACGAGTTTATCCCCCGTTTTAATAAAGACTATGGTTTTTTGGATTTCTGTTGAGTTTTGTTGGATTTCCCTTTTCAAAGCCACATGCACTCAACGTCTTCCTCTTGGGCGTCGCGCGAGCGAGGGCTGAGGCACGGTGCCTAAGCCCGGGGCTGTCCCCATGGCACCGGAACCCCAACGTACGGGATTTGGGTCACGCCCCCCCCCCCCCCACGCGCCCGCGCACATACCACCTCGCCAGGACCTCCGGTGCCTAATTTTCTTGTGCGACACGCATGAGTAAGCCGATGAGGGTGCGCCATACCCCCGAGGCCGGTAGGCCCGGGCAGCACGACCTAGGCTACTGGCAACGACCTCACGCAAGCATCACATCTCTGTATCCCGAGGCATGACAGCAACACCAGAGAAAGCCACACGAAGCATGAGTACCAATTACAGGAACATAAGTTTCAAAACAAAATGTCGGCTTCACGCCCCGGCGGAACTACAAACTGGTGTCGGCAGCAGAAGGATTAAAAGGTGGTTGGGGCCTAAGGAGACGCGTCGCTTGTGCCGTCGTCGCTACCTTCGCGTCCCTTAGACCCTCCCCGGCCCTCGTGGTCACCAAGGGTGAACTGCATGCTCAGCGTGCTCACGTAATCTTCCACTGCCTCCCCCAGGGCGACGCGGATCATGGCAGGAAGGGAGGCCATCACGGTCTCGAAGTCAAAGCTGGGATTGGCGCGAAGGAGGTGACTGAAGACGCGCATTAGCGCCTGAGACAGAAGGTCGTGGCTCTCTCCTTCAATCAGTTCGCCCACCTTTGCGGCACCCACCTCGAGCCGCTCCACGACCTTGGTAAAGAAATCAAGGTAGCCGGTGTCGTCAGGAGCAAGGGGGCTGGGGACGTCTCCCCTGCAGATGGACCCCAGAGCCTGGCGAGCCCACCGCTCGAGGACCTAGAACATCTTCGAGCGCTGATGCTGCCGACCTCGTGCCTGGTTTGCTTCCTCCGTCGCCCGCTCCACGGGAGATGCAGCGCCTTCCAACTGTTCCTGCAGCGACGCCAGCTCGGCCGCGGCAGTGGCCTGGGCCTTAAGTGCAGCATCCCGCTGCGCTTCCTCTCGGGTAAGCCTCTTCCTGAGATCTTCAACCTCGCGCAGCAGTTCTACACGCCGGGCCTTGAAGCGGCTCTCTTGCTGCTTCAGTTTATTGTTATAATCCTTGCGGGCTCGGTCGACACTCGCGTCGGCCTCCCCTCGAACCTCCTCCACGTGTTGTTTACGGGTAGCCAGGGCAGCGGTGACGTCGCGATCGAGCGCCTCCAGCCTCTCGCGCTCTAGACTCTTCTCTGACGAAACAAGGGCAAGTTGTTGTTTGAGAGCATGAAGGTCTGCCTCGCGGAGGGCAAGCTCATGCGCCTATTCCGCTCCGGCCGCCGGTCCCTCAACACGCGAGGAAAGAGCGCTCCTCTGCTCCTGAAGCTGTCGTGCTAGGATGGCGTTCGAAGCCTGAAGTTCTCGCTCCCGGGCCTCAGCCACCTCGCGACGCTCATCTGCCTCCTCGGCCCTCTGGAGGGCGTGGTCGCGCCTTTCCGTCGCCTCCACGACTGACCATTCGGCCTCCGAGCATGCCGTCTCCTGTTGACGACGGCCTAGCTTGACGGCGACATCAAGCTGATGCCATCCGTGAGCCAAGCGCAGCCGCTCCTCCGCAAAGCGCTCATTGGCACCTTGAAGCTCCGCACCGAGCTCTCCCAGCAAGCTCGCCGCATTCTGTAGGAGATCGTGCCGGACTGAGGTCCGGAGGTACACGAGCGCCAGGGCTCAGTCCGGGCTAGGCCTCGCACCCTCATCCACTTCCGCCGCTACCATAGGGGGCTGGGGGCTGGATGATGCTCACTCCGCCCCATCCAAGCAGGACGACGCACGCCACGGGCTTGGGATCCCCCTTGGGGTCGAGGCCCCATCAAGGCCGCACTCGGTGTCGGGCTGGGCGGCAGTTCCGGCAGGTGCTTCGGTCCCCGACGGCTCAGCGCGTGCCGTGGGGCCAGGCGCTCCAGAGACTCAAGAGCGGCCCCCAGAAGGCGCCTCGGGAGGGACCGTTGCCGTTTCTCCATGAGCGGGGTCCCCCCGGGAGGCATGGGGTGAGCTGTCACCCCTCGCCCCGCGCTCCCGACCAGTGAAGAAGGAACTGCCTCGCGCCCAGGCACGTTCCTCGGGCTCTGATGGGGCACGTGCCTCCTGCCTTCCCTGGACTCGGTCGGCGATAGGAAGTCTCCCACTGGGCGTGGGGGCTCCTTAGCCATTTTCCTCACCGGAAACCTACGAGAGACAATGGGTTAGGCAAACGAAGCAAACGAAGCCAAGGCGTGGTGCTTACTCATCTCTGGCGGCCCATTTCCTCTTCCTCAACACCCTCGGTAGCGCGCCGGCGCTACCCGCGGGAAGAGCCTTCCCTCCGCGGCTGACCCCGTGGGGCGGGGGCGCGACCCCGACACCGGTCCTCGCCCCCCTCGCGGGGGGAACAGGGCGCACGCTCGTGGCATCCCCCTCCAGGGAGTTTGATCCGGAGGGCACCTCCCCGGGGTCGATAGCACCACTCATCGTACCAAGGGAGACGGCCCCGCCTCCGGGCGGAGCGGCGCCACCGGCGCCCTCAGGCGTCGGGAAGAGTTGGCAGCAGGTCTTCGGAGGTGGGCGCTCGTCATCCCCCATTGCCTCGGCAGAGGACTCTAGGCCCGCCAGGAGCCGGGGCTCGAGGATCACCAGGGCAGGGTCGCCCCGGGGCTCTTCACCGCGCTCCTGGAGCAACCCCCATTGATCAAAGCGGGGCATGGAACGAGCGAAGTCCTCCCGGTTCCTGTACCTATACAGGGGGCGCCCCTCCCGGGGGAGACCACCGGCTGCTTCACCGGTCAGGATTAGGAGCATCCCGTCCAACACTTCGGGTGACAGGCAGTCCGGGTGAAGCCGCATGGGATCCCTTGGACCGGCGAAGGCCCACATCGGGCGGGAATGGCGCTAAAGAGGGGCAATCCTTCGCCGGAGGAACTCCCTCACGACCAGTGATACGTCCATTTTGCATCATGATTTCCTACTATTATTTACTTTGTTTTGTTGAATAATGATGCTTTGGGGAGTGATTCTAATGCCTTTTCTCTCATAATATGCAAGGTTTACACCAAGAGGGAGAATACCGGCAGCTGGAATTCTGGACACAAGAAAAGCACGTCAGAGATACCTATTCTGCACAACTCCAATGAATCTGAAAATTTACGGAGATTATTTTTGCATTTAATAAAAAATACTGGAGTTGAAAACTACTGGGGGAGGCCCACCAGGTGGGCACAACCCACCAGGGCGCGCCAGGCACCCCTGGGCGCGCCCTGATGGGTTGTGCTCACCCAGGGCCACCTTCGGTGCCCATCTTCTGGTAGAAATAACCAAAAAACCAAGAAAAAATAAGAGGAGGACTTTCGGGACGAAGCGCCGCCGCCTGGAGGCGGAACTTGGGCACGAGCACTTTTGCCCTCCGGCGGAGCGATTCCGCCGACGGAACTTCCTCCCAGAGGGGAAAATCAAAGCTATCGTCATCACCAACGCCCCTCTCAGCTTTGGGAGGCCAATCTTCATCAACATCTTCAACAACACCATCTCCTCACAAACCATAGTTCATCTCTTGTGTTCAATCTTTGTACCGAAACATCAGATTGGTACCTGTGGGTGACTAGTAGTGTTGATTACCTTGCGTAGTTGATTACTATATGGTTTATTTGGTGGAAGATTATATGTTCAGATCCATTATGCTATTCAATACCTCTCTGGTATTGAGCATGTTTATTATTTGTGAGTAGTTACCTTTGTTCTTGAGGTCAAGGGAGAAGTCATGTTGCGAGTAATCATGTGAATTTGATATGTGTTCGATATTTTGATGATATGTATGTTGTGATTCCCTTAGTGGTGTCATGTGAACGTCGACTACATGACACTTCACCATTCATGGGCCTAAGGGAATGCATTGTGGAGTAGTTATTAGATGATAGGTTGCTAGAGTGACAGAAGCTTAAACCCTAGTTTATGCGCTACTTCGTAAGGGGCTGATTTGGATCCACATGTTTAATGCTATGGTTAGACTTTGTCTTAATACTTTTCTCGTAGTTGCGGATACTTGCGAGGGGGTTAATCATAAGTAGGTTGTTAGTTCAAGTAAGAACAGCACCGGTCCACCCACATATCAAATTATCAAAGTAGCGAACACGAATTAAACCAACATGATAAAAGTGACTAGACGAAATTCCCGTGTACCCTCAAGAACACTTTGCCTATTACTAGTGATTGTTTTGGCCTGTCCTTTGCCTCAAAAGGATTGGGATACCTTGCTGCACCTTGTTTACCGTTACTGTTACTTGCTCGTTCCCAATTACCTTGCTATCAAACTATCTGTTACCTACAATTTCAGTGCTTGTAGAAATTACCTTGCTGAAAACCGCTTGTCATTTCCTTCTGCTCCTCGTTGGGTTCGACACTCTTACTTATCGAAAGGACTACGATTGATCCCCTATACTTGTGGGTCATCAAGACTCTTTTCTGGCACCATTGCCGGGGAGTGAAGAGCTCTTGGTAAGTGGAAATCGGTAAGGAAAAACTTATACTACGTGCTGAAATTTATTGCTACTTGCTACTATGGAGAACAATCCTTTGAGGGGTTTGTTCGGGGTATCTTCACCTCGACCGGAACCACAATTAGTTACCCCTCAACCTACAACACCTACTGAAAATGTTACTTATGAAATTCCTTCGGGTGTGCTAGAACAACTGCTTGCTAAACCTTATGTAGGAGATGGAACTGAACATCCTGATATGCACCTTTTATATGTGAACGAGATTTGTGGATTATTTAAGCTTACAGGTTTACCCGGAGATGAAGTTAAGAAGAAGGTTTTCCCTTTATCTTTGGAGGGAAAAGCATTGACATGGTATAGGCTATGTGATGATCTTGGATCGTGGAACTGGAATCGTTTGCAATTGGAATTTCACCAAAAGTTTTATCCCATGCATCTAGTTCATCGTGATCGAAATTATATATATAATTTTTGGCCTCGTGAAGGAGAAAGTATCACTCTAGCTTGGGGGAGGCTTAATTCAATGTTATATTCATGCCCCAATCATGACATTCCGAGGGAAGTTATCATTCAGAATTTTTATGCTCGGCTTTCTCATAATGATCAATCCATGCTCGATACTTCTTGTGCTGGTTCTTATATGATGAAGACTATTGAATTCAAGTGGGATCTCTTAGAAAGAATTAAACGCAACTCTGAAGATTGGGAACTCGACGAAGGTAATGAGTCAGGTATAAAGCTTGAATTTGATTGTGTTAAATCCTTTATGAATATCGATGCTTTTCACAAGTTTGGCACTAAATATGGACTTGACTCTGAGATAGTAGCCTCTTTCTGCGAAGCATTTGCTACTCACGTTGATCTCCCTAAGGAGAAGTGGTTTAAATATCATCCCCCTATTAAAGAAGAAATTAAAGAACCGGTCAAAGCTAAAGAAGAAACCATCTTTTACAATGTTGACCCAGTTGTGCCTACCGCTTATATAGAAAAACTACCTTTCCCTATTAGGATAAAGGTGTCACGCCTAAGATGCAATCCTATCCTTATTTTGGCACGAGGGCCTCGACAGGGATAGAAGCGCATCTCGTCGTTTCGCAAGAATGGATATCATTACAAGTACATGTAAAGAAGAGATGAGTATATGGAATTGGCTTACACTCGCCTCAAGCTACAACAATATCTCATCCATACAACAACATATCCAGACGTCATACAGAAGAGCAGGGTCCGACTACGGACGAAAACAAATGATAAAATGACATCCATCCTTGCTATCCCAGGCTGTCGCCTGGAACCCATCCTATGATCGATGAAGAAGAAGAAGAACTCCAAATCAAACAAAGCATCGCTCTCACGTCAAAGCATCGCATTACCTGTACCTGCAACTATTGTTGTAGTAATCTGTGAGCCACGAGGACTCAGCAATCTCATTTCCAAGGGTATCAAGACTATTAAAGCTTAATGGGTGAGGTATGGTTAAGTGGTGAGGCTGCAGCAAGCACTAAGCATTTATTTGAGTGGCTAACTTACGAGTACAAGAATAAAGGGGGGTGATTGTCGCATAAACGGACGTGATCTAGTAATGATCTCTAAGAGATCCTGAACACCTACTTACGTCAAACATAACCCCACCGAGTTCTCTCTCGGATAAGGACTCACGAGAAGAGACAGTCACGGTTACGCACACGGTTGGTGTATTTTATTTGAGTTTACTTCAAGTTTGCTATGACCGGGTGTTAAACAAAGTTTCCAAGTTGCCACATAACCGCGGGCACGGCTTTCCGAAAGATTTAACCCTGCAGGGGTGCTCCAACTCATCCATCACAAACTAACCACACGCAGCGGGAATAACCTCGACCACGAATCTCGTGATCTTCCTAGGCAATTCCATTGGAAAACCGCAACCTCGAGATAGCCCGAAGTATTTTCGAAATTCCTCGCACAAGACGTTCGAGAAAGGTAAAACAAGTCCAGCAAGACCGCCCGACGTGTCGACGAACCCGATAGGAGCCGTGTATCTCGTTCTCAGGACACGACCGGATAAGCACAACGTACAGTGGCCTGATAGACATCTCCCGAGTTGCCCCGGGTTGGCCCCGCACACGGCTCTAGTTTGGACCAACACTCATGAGGAGCACTGGCCCGGGTTGTTGATTAAAGATCCTCGGGTTAATTACTCCCTATGCAGGTTTATTAGTTATTAGGCAAATGTAGTACCAATGTTGGGCCTTGCCAGACAAGTTTTATCCTAAAACAAAAATCAAGGGGGTCCCCATAACAACCCCGAGCATGTTAGGAGCGCTCAATTATGGAACATAACACCGGTACACAAGTAACTAGGGCGGCAAGAGTGGAACAAAACACCGAGCAAAATGCCAAGCCTTCCACCCTTTACCAAGTATATATGTGCATTAAATTAAATAGCAATAATATTGTGATATAACAAAAGGATATCCATGTTGGCACGTGAAAACATTGCACCTGCAACTAGCAACGCTATAAGAAGGGCTGAGCAAGCGGTAACATAGCCAAACAATGCTTGCTAGGACGTGGAGGGGTTAGAGGCTTTTCATCGCAATTTGGGAGGCTTGACATACAAGTGGTAGGTAGCGAGACAGCGATAGAAACGAGACATCTAGCATGGCAATGATAGTAATGGTATCCAGGGAAATGATCATCTTGCCTGAGATCCCGCTTGGAAGAAGAACGAGTCCATGAAGAAGACGAGCCAACGTAGTCGAACGAATCCTCACACTCCGAACGCTTTCGGAACTCTATCGAGAAGAAGCAATCCGAAACAACAATCAACACACGATACACCACAACATATGCATGACATGATGCGCAAACAACTATGATGCATGTCCATACGATTATGCAAGGCATGACGAAGCACACAACAAATACTACACATTAAGTGAAGTTCAATATGCAACGAGTTGCATATTGACGAAACTCCACATTTGAATTATTTAGTTCACTCACGTTTTGGTACACAACAATATTAAATGTTTTTAAACATGGCAAGAGGCGAAGCATAAGTAAACTAGACATCTAGGCATATTAAATGAGACCGGAAACAACATATAGCATTTCCGAAATGACCCCATATGTTAATTTCGAAATTGGTCCAGATCTGAATTAATCATGTTTTATATTTGTTAAACAGCGAAACAAAATGCACCATGTGATTCTACTCGTCATTCTAGTCGATTTACATATATAGATCATATAAAACGGAGCTACGGCCTAAAAGATATGGCCATCACAAGATAATATGACATGAACGCAAAATGCATGAAAATAACAAGCACAAACATTTCAAATCATGAATGCAGTAAGATATTATGAAAATACATGAGATTATAAGCAAGTTACATATGCGACATGTTCAAAACGGAGCTACGGTTCAACCACAATCACCAATACAAGTTTCAGTTCAAATCTGTCCAAAACAGCAAGATAGCATATTGCACACATGAAAACAACAAGCTACAAGGTTCTAAAATGCACAAACTAAGCATGGGGCAGTGGCATATAACACACACTTCATTTCATCTTCACATATCATACTCAAAAGAGTCATGGATCACATGGTACGAAGCTCACAACATGGCAACAAAATATAGCAGAATAGGACTTTGTGAAAATAACAGTTTTTAGCATAGCAGCTTTTTACGAAGGCATATTGGCAGCAGCAAAACTATATGCTACAGGGCATATTATGGCATGAAAATTAACAGCATGGTAGTAGCCATGATGCACTACAAATCATTCCATGGTGACAAGGTCTAATTATGCATAGAAACGTGGCTAGCATCATCACAACATGGCATTATGAAGAAAACAGATTCTCACACTTGGTGAAAATTAGAGTAGAAATGAGCAGCAGTTTCTAACAGATTGACATATTGGACAACAGAATTAATTATGATGCTAAACCTATTCATGCAAACTATTGGCACAACATGATAGAGCATAACATGCTTAACAATACATCCCATTATGGCCACACCAAAAGAGCTATAGATCAATAGCAAACCACATGGCAACACAGCAACAAATTAACCCAGATTTCAGTCTTAGAAATATTTTGGACCCTCAAAACAGCACATTTTTCTATAGCATGTTGGCAACAAGAAAACAACACCTAAACATGGATTTCTATAGCAACCAAAATGAACAGGGCCGAGCACACATGTCCAAGGGCATATCTCATGTTGGCAACTATTCCAAAATGTGCATGGATTAAATCACACGAAAATATCAAAAGAGCATCATAGCAAAAATGACATGCACACAACTTGCTCAAATGACAAAACTAAATGCACAGATAAATTTCATGGATTTTTCTACCCCAAAATCATACATAATATGCATAGGTTCATGTAGGAAAATATGTCACAATTAATTAGGCAAGTTTATGGCATAAACCTAATAGCAAAGTTATGTATGCAAAATAAATGCAACCAACACACATGAAATATTTTTAGCATGCAGGAAAAATGCCTACAAAAATGCTACACATTTTACATGCAAGGTTTGATTAATTTGGATGCACGATCAAATAATTAAGCGCAAGCAAATCCATGACATTTATGCAATTAACAGAAAATGACATGTTAAACATTTTTAGCATGGTTGAAAGTTGCATATTATTAATCTACGCAAAATTCCGGACATATTTCATATATAACGTGCGATGCATGGATAATTATATGTGGACATTTTAATATCATGCCTATATTCCCAATAATTAAAATGTCCAGTTTATTGCCAAATTCGCGGAAATAAGAAAAAAAACGCACAAGGCCGAAACTGGGCACTGGGGGTGGCCTCACCTTAGTGGGCCTTGGCCCATGGAGATTAGGAGGCCGGATGGGGCGAGCTGGGCCGCAAGGAGCCGCTGGACCACGAGGGCGCGGTCAACGGGCTCGTCCTCCCCACGAGCGGGCGCTGCAGAGGCAGCCATGGCGGCGGCTCGACGAGATCCGGCCGGCTGGCGCGGCAACATGGGCAGGGAGGCGGGGAATCGAGCGAGGTCGTCGGTGCGGCCCCGGATCCGGGCGGATCCAAAGTCGCCGAGGCTTGCGGCGGCGCCGGTGACGACCGGATGCGGAGGCGAGATCCATGGCGACGGGGCGATCTTGAGGCCATGCGGCCGGGCGAGGGCTAGGTCCACCAGGTGATGCGGAGCGGCGGCGGGCTCAGGGCGGCTCGGGGCAGGCCGGGGCCTCGGGCGCAGGCGGCGACGCGGCAGGTCTGGTGGAGGTCCGGCGAGGCGAGGTGCAGGGCGAGCGGCGGCGGGGGCTCCAGCGCGGGAGGCACAGCCAGCGGGCGGCGGCGCGCGTGCGGGCCGATCCGGGCCCTGGATGGGCTCGGGCGGGCTGGCTACGGGCCCCGCGGGCCAGGCGCGGTGGGGGATACGGCTTGCGGCGCTGGGTGCCCACGTGGCGGCCTCTGGTTGGCCGCTTCGGTGGCTGGCGGCGGCGCAGGTGGCGGCCGGCCCGTTGGGGCGGCGCCAAGTGGCGGCGGGGCAGGTTTGATGCGGAAAACGAGGGGAGGAGGGGCTAGAGGTTAGGGGAGGCTAGGGTTTGCCCAAAAATGGACGTGGGGGTGTGTTTAAATAGGAAAGGGGGCTAGGTTTAGGGGTTTGAGGCCGTTTTCGGACCATACGATTGCAATCGAACGGCTCCGGTCGTGGGGTAGGTTTAGGTGGGCTGCGGTGGGCTATGTAGTTGGGATAGGTGGGGAAGAGAGGGAAGGTTTGCGACCCAGCGACATGTTTTATAAAACGAAAACGTCCGACGATTTGACCGGCTATAGTGCCGCTATAGGTTTAACGGTTGGGGCAGCAAACACACTCTGAATGCGATGAAATTTGACAGGCGGTCTACCTACTCTATAATAAGACCGCACGCCAAGTTTCAACCCAATCCAAGAATATTTTTCACGCACTTTTAAAACAACATTTTTCCGATGCCGCGGGCGCGTGCGTGTGTGGTTGGTCTCGAAACGCTCAACGGGGAGAACCGACAACTACAAACGAATGCAAGTTTTGAAAACGATGACAACGAAGTGCTGATGCAATGCGGATGATGCGAATGATGCGATGATGAATCCGACAACCGAACGAAACGCACGACGAGAATGGAAATAAAAGGGGAATCCTCTGGAGCGTTGGTCCCGGGCTGTTACAACTCTCCTCCACTTACAAGAGATCTCGACCCAAGATCTTAGAATGAGAAGGGGAAGAGAAAGACGAAAGGAAGAGGTGAAACTTAGTTGCTTCTTTGACAAACGAGTGAAACCATAGAAACACGAAGGTTGGAAAGAGATGAAGAATGACATGAGGAACAAGCAAGATTTCAAAAGAAATTTCGGCAGCACTTCGGTAGAAAGAGAGGCAAAACTTGATAAGATGAAAGAACTTGAGACCATGGCACAATACTCCGGTTAGATGGATAAGCGAGGAAAGAACATGATCTTAACAAAACAAGATGATGGTTGAAGAGAGCAACATCACAATGCCTCCGGAGCAAAAGAATAGAAGCTAGATCGATGGAAAGAAAAGAATGGAGAAGGAAAAGACAACTTCTACCACAAATAAATAGAAAGCATCCTTACAAAGAATGGTTGAACGGAGTTGTTGGAGATCCAACAAGGAAAAGATAACTTGTTGTGGGCTTATGAAAAACATCTCAAAATTATGAGGTGACAAACGGCCAATAACGGAAAACAATGATTGGTTGGGAGCATCAAGATATGCAAAGCTTCTTTCACCAAGAGGATACATTGAGAACTTGGATCTTGATAAACACCGCAAATAGCAACAATCCTAAGGAAAAGCTTTTGGTGAAATCCAATCCAAGATAACTCCAAGGAAGATGATGGATTTACATATCTCATTCTTGTCAACTACTCTTCGAGACTCCTCATGAATCAAGAATGCTATAACACCATCTCAAAAGATAAGGGAGAAAGAATTGCACTTTGAAATGCAAGATAAAGAATACTTGAGCTTCTCCAATAAGAATCTTGAAGAACACCTTGAGAATGAAAGAAATTTTGAAGAACCACCATGTAGAGCCTCCATGAAGAACTCCGGATAGAAAATGATAATAGAAAACAAATGAAGGATGAAAAGAACAAGAGTTGAAGCCTTGAAAAGATTAAGATGGAACTTCGGAAAAGAAAAGATGAACAACTTAGCATCAAGAATTTGATATCATGAACAACTCCGAAAGAAGGATTGAAATCTCTTGAAGAAATAAGAATAATTATTATGTTATGCTTATCCTTCATCAAATTAAATTGATGACAAGCAACGGATTTGGCATACGACTTATTCTTCTTGAAAAGATTGAGGCCAGAAAGAGAACAAAGATGAAGAAGTCTTGAACGAACCACCGGTGAGAATTTGGAATGAATGGGGATACTCAAATGAATGTGGAAACATGAGAACGAAGATATTAATATTTTCCTAATAGAAACTTGAACAAGGCACCGGAATAACTGAGATACGAACGAAGAGACAACAATTGAGAAGAATTTGAGAACGAAAGCTGAAAGCTGAGAACGAAGAAATCTTCTGAAATGATGGACTTCGGAGGATCGATAAATGAAAACAACTCTGAAATGCTCCAGATAGATATGGAAGGAATTTCTCATGATCGAAAACAATTATATAGGATAGCAACAGGCTGAAACCATGAATCTTCATGAAAATGGACAAAGATTTAAGAGAAACTTTTCTTCGATCTTCCAAGATGAGAATGATGACGAGGAACACCACCAAGAATAATGAGACACTCCGGAATGATGAATAAGGAAAGTTTGAGCCAACGATGAAATTTTTTGGAGCGATCTTGGAGAAGGAATATGACTTATGGAATACATTCTTACGTCATATTGAAAGAGCTTGAGATCTCCAGGAAAGATTAGAAGAGCCAGGTAAGATCCTGGGGAAGAACCTATGGGTTATGGGCCCACTCAAAAGAAACCAGCGTTGAAACAATTGCTTGGGAAGAGAAATTGCACCGGTGCAAATGAAAAGTGATGAGGTGAGAACCCCGAAACAATTGAAAGGATTTGAACGAAAACACGAATCTTCTGAGATATCTTCAACACTCCGGATAGAATAGAGAGAGGAATGAATAACAAGAGAGGCCTAGCAAAGAATATCAACACGGGAAAGCATTGGATGAATGAAAATGATATTATGAGCACCGAAAGCTGAATTGAATCCACCGGAGAAGAAAACAAGAACAGAATGATGAACTTGACACTTTGAGCATCTCCACAAGGATGGGAATTTACTCATTGAAGAAAAGGGCGGGAGGGCGGGGAGAACAAAGAAGACTTGGAACGGATGAAACGAACTCCGGGGAAAAGGAAGGATGAGGATATATCTTGCAAAAATTGGAAGGGATAGAATCATCTTGAAGAGAAGCACACCGGTTGGACAGAATTGACATGACAACTCCGGTTGAACAAAAGGATTAGCATGCCCATCAAAATGTGAGAACACCACTTAGAAAAGATTGAAATCACCACTTGACATCGAAGCAACTCGAATTACCATATTCCAACAAAACAAAGGATGAGGCTTGCAAATTAAGCCGGAAACAGATATATGACAGAGATTTCGCTCGACATTTTCGTGTTAAGGCTCACACGGGCTCGATCTTACAGTAGCCATCATGTACAAGGCAGTGCACACGACATACGAAGCGTCCCCGAGTCGTAGCAAGCTACAAGGACTCTTTAAGACACAACGAGAACCGCTGTAAGAAAGACCGTCAACAAGCGAACCACTCGATGTCGAAACCCAACCTCACATCATCATCTGCGGAAGATAATCCTAGGTAACCACTTGAATTCCCACCTAAGAACTCCCGAAATCTCGGTTATGCAATCG
This sequence comes from Elymus sibiricus, assembly GCA_039707655.1. Lineage (NCBI taxonomy): Eukaryota > Viridiplantae > Streptophyta > Magnoliopsida > Poales > Poaceae > Elymus > Elymus sibiricus. The sequence goes on from CM077675.1 coordinate 314,090,963, forward strand.
GGTACACGGATACACGGAGTTTTACATGATCACTCAACTCCTAGCAGTAATACTACTCTCCGGTGTACCACATCCCTCAACACACAACCAAAGGTCTCAGAAACTCATCTACCTCAGATCCTCGTAATCACAACGATACTAAACATGGCAGTACCCAAGACGCCTCCCCAGTACTGGGTGACTCCAGCCTTATCTCGCCACGAAAAGTATTGAAGCAATTTCGAACATCCTCCGTCCTGAGATACTAAGGAAACTGAATGATAACGATGTGTCAAGAATCCCCTGGAGCTCAACTCCCTGGAAGAAATCAAGTCAGACAGGAGGCACCAAGACAGAACTCCGTCACATCGGCATCATATAGTTTCCAAAATACCCGTGTGATCCTAAAAAAATTGAGCGAGAAGAGGAGTAGAATGAAAATTCCTAAGTCGAATACCTCACCAGAGTATAGAAGAGGAATAAAAGAATCCTACTCTCCAATATAACTAGACTCAAAAAAGTTTTAACTAGACTCGACTCAGCCAAGTTCGATCAATCAAGGGGGCTCCTAGGCCGGTACAGGCCCTGATACCAACTTGTCACGCCCAAGAAGCGATCATATCCTTATTTTGGCACGAGGGCCTCGATAGGGATAGAAGCGCATCTCGTCGTTTTGCAAGAATGGATATCATTACAAGTACATGTAAAGAAGAGATGAGTATATGGAATTGGCTTACACTCGCCACAAGCTACAACAATATCACATCCATACAACAACATATCCAGACGTCATACAGAAGAGCAGGGTCCGACTACGGACGAAAACAAACGATAAAATGACATCCATCCTTGCTATCCCAGGCTGCCGCCTGGAACCCATCCTATGATCGATGAAGAAGAAGAAGAACTCCAAATCAAACAAAGCATCGCTCTCACGTCAAAGCATCGCATTACCTGTACCTGCAACTGTTGTTGTAGTAATCTGTGAGCCACGGGGACTCATCAATCTCATTTCCAAGGGTATCAAGACTATTAAAGCTTAATGGGTGAGGTATGGTTAAGTGGTGAGGCTGCAGCAAGCACTAAGCATTTATTTGAGTGGCTAACTTACGAGTACAAGAATAAAGGGGGATGATTGTCGCATAAATGGACGTGATCTAGTAATGATCTCTAAGAGATCCTGAACACCTACTTACGTCAAACATAACCCCACAGTGTTCTCTCTCGGATAAGGACTCACGAGAAGAGACAGTCACGGTTACGCACACGGTTGGTGTATTTTATTTGAGTTTACTTCAAGTTTGCTATGACCGGGTGTTAAACAAAGTTTCCAAGTTGCCACGTAACCGCGGGCACGGCTTTCCGAAAGATTTAACCCTGCAGGGGTGCTCCAACTCATCCATCACAAACTAACCACACACAGCGGGAATAACCTCGACCACGAATCTCGTGATCTTCCTAGGCAATTCCATTGGAAAACCGCAACCTCGAGATAGCCCGAAGTATTTTCGGAATTCCTCGCACAAGACGTTCGAGAAAGGTAAAACAAGTCCAGCAAGACCGCCTGACGTGTCGACGAACCCGATAGGAGCCGCGTATCTCGTTCTCAGGACACGACCGGATAAGCACAGCGTACAGTGGCCTGATAGACATCTCCCGAGTTGCCCCAGGTTGGCCCCGCACACGGCTCTAGTTTGGACCAACACTCATGAGGAGCACTGGCCCGGGTTGTTGATTAAAGATCCTCGGGTTAATTACTCCCTATGCAGGTTTATTAGTTATTAGGCAAATGTAGTACCAATGTTGGGCCTTGCCAGACAAGTTTTATCCTAAAACGAAAATCAAGGGGGTCCCCATAACAACCCCGAGCATGTTAGGAGCGCTCAATTATGGAACATAACACCAGTACACAAGTAACTAGGGCGGCAAGAGTGGAACAAAACACCGAGCAAAAGGCCAAGCCTTCCACCCTTTACCAAGTATATATGTGCATTAAATTAAATAGCAATAATATTGTGATATAACAAAAGGATATCCATGTTGGCACATGGAAACATTGCACCTGCAACTAGCAACGCTATAAGAAGGGCTGAGCAAGCGGTAACATAGCCAAACAATGCTTGCTGGGACGTGGAGGGGTTAGAGGCTTTTCATCGCAATTTGGGAGGCTTGACATACAAGTGGTAGGTAGCGAGACAGCGATAGAAACGAGACATCTAGCATGGCAATGATAGTAATGGTATCCAGGGAAATGATCATCTTGCCTGAGATCCCGCTTGGAAGAAGAACGAGTCCATGAAGAAGACGAGCCAACGTAGTCGAACGAATCCTCACACTCCGAACGCTTTCGGAACTCTATCGAGAAGAAGCAATCCGAAACAACAATCAACACACGATACACCACAACATATGCATGACATGATGCGCAAACAACTATGATGCATGTCCATACGATTATGCAAGGCATGACGAAGCACACAACAAATACTACACATTAAGTGAAGTTCAATATGCAACGACTTGCATATTGACGAAACTCCACATTTGAATTATTTAGTTCACTCCCGTTTGGGTACACAACAATATTAAATGTTGTTAAACATGGCAAGAGGTGAAGCATAAGTAAACTAGACATCTAGGCATATTAAATGAGGCCGGAAACAACATATAGCATTTCCGAAACGACCCCATATGTTAATTTCGAAATTGGTCCAGATCTGAACTAATCATGTTTTATATTTGTTAAACAGCGAAACAAAATGCACCATGTGATTCTACTCGTCATTCTAGTCGATTTACATATATAGATCATATAAAACGGAGCTACGGCCTAAAAGATATGACCATCACAAGATAATATGACATGAACGCAAAATGCATGAAAATAACAAGCACAAACATTTCAAATCATGAATGCAGCAAGATATTATGAAACTACATGACATTCTAAGCAAGTTACATATGCGACATGTTCAAAACGGAGCTACGGTTCAACCACAATCACCAATACAAGTTTTAGTTCAAATCTGTCCAAAATAGCAAGATAGCATATTGCACACATGAAAACAACAAGCTACAAGGTTCTAAAATGCACAAACTAAGCATGGGGCAGTAGCATATAACACACACTTCATTTCATCTTCACATATCATACTCAAAAGAGTCATGGATCACATGGTACGAAGCTCACAACATGGCAACAAAATATAGCAGAATAGGACTTTGTGAAAATAACAGTTTTTAGCATAGCAGTTTTTTACGAAGGCATATTGGCAGCAGCAAAACTATATGCTACAGGGCATATTATGGCATGAAAATTAACAGCATGGTAGAATCCATGATGCACTACAAATCATTCCATGGTGACAAGGTCTAATTATGCATAGAAACGTGGCTAGCATCATCACAATATGGCATTATGAAGAAAACAGATTCTCACACTTAGTGAAAATTAGAGTAGAAATGAGCAGCAATTTTTAACAGATTGACATATTGGACAACAAAATTATGTATGATGCTAAACCTATTCATGCAAACTATTGGCACAACATGATAGAGCATAACATGCTTAACAATACATCCCATTGTGGCCACACCAAAAGAGCTATAGATCAATAGCAAACCACATGGCAACATAGCAACAAATTAACATAGATTTCAGTCTTAGAAATATTCTGGACCCTCAAAACAGCACATTTTTTATGGCATGTTGGCAACAAGAAAACAACACCTAAACATGGATTTCTATAGCAACCAAAATGACCAGGGCCGAGCACACATGTCCAAGGGCATATCTCATGTTTGCAACTATTCCAAAATGTGCATGGATTAAATCACACGAAAATATCAAAAGAGCATCATAGCAAAAATGACATGCACACAACTTGCTCAAATGACAAAACTAAATGCACAGATAAATTCCATGGATTTTTCTACCCCAAAATCATACATAATATGCATAGGTTCATGTAGGAAAATATGTCACAATTAATTAGGCAAGTTTATGGCATAAACCTAATAGCAAAGTTATGTATGCAAAATAAATGCAACCAACACACATGAGATATTTTTAGCATGCAGGAAAAATGCCTACAAAAATGCTACACATTTTACATGCAAGGTTTGATTAATTTGGATGCACGATCAAATAATTAAGCGCAAGCAAAACCATGACATTTATGCAATTAACAGAAAATGACATGTTAAACATTTTTAGCATGGTTGAAAGTTGCATATTATTAATCTACGCAAAATTCCGGACAAATTTCATATATAACGTGCGATGCAAGGATAATTATATGTGGACATTTTAATATCATGCCTATATTCCCAATAATTAAAATGTCCAGTTTATTGCCAAATTCGCGGAAATAAGAAAAAAAAAACAAGGCCGAAACTGGGCACTGGGGGTGGCCTCACCTTAGTGGGCCTTGGCCCATGGAGATTAGTAGGCCGGATGGGGCGAGCTGGGCCGCAAGGAGCCGCTGGACCACGAGGGCGCGGTCAACGGGCTCGTCCTCCCCACGAGCGGGCGCTGTAGAGGCAGCCATGGCGGTGGCTCGACGGGCTACGGCCGGCTGGCGCGGCAACATGGGTAGGGAGGCGGGGAATCGAGCGAGGTCGTCGATGCGGCCTCGGATCCGGGCGGATCCAAAGTCGCGGAGGCTTGCGGCGGCGCCGGTGACGACCGGATGCGGAGGCGAGATCCATGGCGACGGGGCAATCTTGAGGCCATGCGGCCGGGCGAGGGCCAGGTCCACGAGGTGATGCAGAGCGGCGGCGGGCTCAGGGCGGCTCGGGGCAGGCCGGGGCCTCGGGCGCAGGCGGCGGCGCGGCAGATCTGGTGGAGGTCCGGCGAGGCGAGGTTTAGGGCAAGCGGCGGCGGGGGCTCCAGCGCGGGAGGCACAGCCAGCAGGCGGCGGCGCGCGTGCGGGCCGATCCGGGCCCTGGATGGGCTCAGGCGGGCTGGCTACGGGCCCCGCGGGCCAGGCGCGGTGGGGGAGACGGCTTGCGGCGCTGGGTGCCCACGTGGCGGCCTCCGGTTGGCCGCTACGGTGGCTAGCGGCGGCGCAGGTGGCGGCCGGCCCGTTGGGGCGGCGCCAAGTGGCGGCGGGGCAGGTTTGACGCAGAAAACGAGGGGAGGAGGGGCTAGAGGTTAGGGGAGGCTAGGGTTTGCCCAAAAATGGACGTGGGGGTGTGTTTAAATAGGAAAGGGGGCTAGGTTTAGGGGTTTGAGGCCGTTTTCGGACCGTACGATTGCAATCGAACGGCTCCGGTCGTGGGGTAGGTTTAGGTGGGCTGCGGTGGGCTATGTAGTTGGGATAGGTGGGGAAGAGAGGGAAGGTTTGCGGCCCGGCGACATGTTTTATAAAACGAAAACGTCCGACGATTTGACCGGCTATAGTGCCGCTATAGGTTTAACGGTTGGGGCATCAAACACACTCTGAATGCGATGAAATTTGACAGGCGGTCTACCTACTCTATAATAAGACCGCACGCCAAGTTTCAACCCAATCCGAGAATATTTTTCACGCACTTTTAAAACAACATTTTTCCGATGCCGCGGGCGCGTGCGTGTGTGGTTGGTCTCGAAACGCTCAACAGGGAGAACCGACAACTACAAACGAATGCAAGTTTTGAAAACGATGACAACGAAGTGCCGATGCAATGCGGATGATGCGAATGATGCGATGATGAATGCGACAACCGAACGAAACGCACGACGAGAATGGAAATAAAAGGGGAATCTTCTGGAGCGTCAGTCCCGGGCTGTTACAAAAGGAACATGCTAAGGTATCAACTGTGGTTCGTAAGAGTAATATAAGAGCACCTAAACCCCCTGAGCAAATTAAAGTAGAACCTAGTGTTGCTATGGTTAAAGATCTCTTGGTAGAAAATATTGATGGGCATGTTATCTACTTCTGTGATGAAGCTGCTAGAATTTCTAAACCTGATGAAAAAGATAAACATAGACCCATAGAAGGCTTGCCTGTTGTCTCAGTTAAAATAGGAGATCATTGCTATCATGGTTTATGTGATTTGAGTGCTAGTGTGAATGCTATCCCTTTTACCTTATACCAAGAAATTATGGATGAAATAGCACCTACTGAAATAGAAGATATTCATGTTACTATTAAACTTGCTAATAGAGACACTATCACACCACTTGGGATTGTTAGAGATGTTGAAGTCTTGTGTGGGAAAGTAAAATATCCTACTGATTTTCTAGTCCTTGGTTCCCCACAAGATGACTTTTGTCCCATTATCTTTGGTAGACCGTTCTTGAGCACCGTCAATGCTAAGATAGATTGTCAAAAACAAACTGTCGATGTCAGTTTTGGTAATGTGTCTCATGAGTTTATTTTTTCCAAGTTTAGTAGACAACCCCGTGATAAAGAGTTATCTAGTAAGGATGAAATAATTGGTCTTGCTTCTATTGCCGTGCCTCCTACTGATCCATTAGAACAATATTTGCTCGACCATGAAAATGATATGCATTTGCGTGAAAGAAATGAAATAGATCAAATTTTCTGCGAACAACAAGCTCTCTTGAAACACAATTTGCCTATTGAAACTCTTGGAGGTCCTCCTCCACCTAAAGGTGATCCTGTGTTTGAACTGAAACAATTGCCTGATACATTGAAGTATGCTTATCTTGATGAGAAAAAGATATATCCTGTTATTATTAGTGCTAACCTTTCAGAACATGAAGAAGAAAGATTATTAAAAGTTCTAAGGAAGCACCGGGCTGCTATTGGATATACTCTTGATGATCTTAAGGGCATTAGTCCCACTCTATGTCAGCACAAGATCAATATGGAACCTGATGCTAAACCCGTTGTTGATCACCAACGGCGATTGAATCCTAAGATGAAGGAAGTGGTAAGAACTGAAATATTAAAGCTTCTGGAAGCAGGTATAATCTATCCTATTGCTGATAGTAGATGGGTAAGTCCCGTTCATTGTGTCCCTAAGAAAGGAGGAATTACCATTGTTCCTAATGATAAGAATGAACTCATTCCACAAAGAATTGTTACTGGCTATAGAATGGTAATTGATTTTAGAAAATTAAATAAAGCTAATAGAAAAGATAATTACCCTCTACAATTCATTGATCAAATGTTAGAATAACTATCCAAGCACACACACTTTTACTTCTTAGATGGATATTCTGGTTTCTCTCAAATACCTGTGTCACAATCTGATCAAGAGAAAACTACCTTTACTTGCCCTTTTGGAACCTATGCTTATAGACGTATGCCTTTTGGTTTATGCAATGCACCTGCTACCTTTGAAAGATGTATGACTGCTATATTCTCTGATTTTTGTGAAAAGATTGTGGAGGTTTTCATGGATGATTTTTCCGTTTACGGAACTTCTTTTGATGATTGCTTAAGCAACCTTGATCGAGTTTTGCAGAGATGTGAACAAACTAATCTTGTCTTGAATTGGGAGAAGTGCCACTTTATGGTTAATGAAGGCATTGTCTTGGGGCATAAAATATTTGAACGAGGTATTGAGGTGGACAAAGCTAAAGTTGATGCAATTGAGAAAATGCCATGTCCTAAAGATATTAAAGGTATTCGAAGTTTCCTTGGTCATGCTGGTTTTTATAGGAGGTTCATTAAAGACTTCTCTAAAATTTCTAGGCCTCTTACTAATCTTTTGCAAAAGGATATTCCTTTTGTTTTTGATGATGATTGTGTGGAAGCCTTTGAAACACTCAAGAAAGCCTTAACCTCTGCACCTATCGTTCAACCACCTGATTGGAACTTGCCTTTTGAAATTATGTGTGATGCTAATGATTATGTTGTTGGTGCTGTCCTAGGACAAAGAGTTGATAAGAAATTGAATGTTATCCATTATGCTAGTAAAACTCTAAACAGTGCCCAACGAAACTATGCTACTACTGAAAAAGAATTTTTAGCAGTTGTGTTTGCTTGTGATAAATTTAGATCCTATATTGTTGATTCCAAAGTCATTGTTCACACCGATCATGCTGCTATAAAATACCTTATGGAAAAGAAAGATGCTAAACCTAGACTCATTAGGTGGGTTCTCTTGCTCCAAGAATTTGACTTACACATTGTTGATAGGAAGGGCGCCGAGAACCCCATAGCTGATAACTTGTCCAGGTTAGAAAATATTCTTGATGACCCACTACCTATTGATGATAGTTTCCCTGACGAACAGCTAGCTGCAATAAGTGTCTCACAACGCACACCTTGGTATGCTGATTATGCTAACTACATTGTCGCTAAATATATACCACCTAGCTTTACCTATCAACAAAAGAGAAAAAAATTCTATGACTTGAGACATTACTTTTGGGACGACCCACATCTTTATAAAGAAGGAGTAGATGGTATTATTAGACGTTGTGTGCCTGAGCATGAACAGGAACAAATCCTACGGAAATGTCATTCCGAAGCTTATGGAGGACATCATGCGGGAGATAGAACTGCTCATAAGGTATTGCAATCTGGTTTTTATTGGCCTACTCTCTTCAAAGATGCCCGTAAGTTCGTTTTGTCTTGTGATGAATGTCAAAGAATCGGTAATATCGGTAAGCGTCGGGAAATGCCTATGAATTATTCACTTGTTGTTGAACCATTTGACGTTTGGGGTTTTGATTATATGGGGCAGTTTCCTTCCTCCAACGGGTATACTCATATTCTGGTTGCGGTTGATTATGTCACTAAGTGGGTAGAAGCTATTCCAACTAGTAGTGCTGATCATCACACCTCCATTAAAATGCTTAAAGAGGTTATCTTCCTGAGGTTTGGAGTCCCTAGATATTTAATGACCGGTGGTGGTTCACATTTTATCCATCGTGCCTTCCGTAAGATGCTTGCTAAATATGATGTTAACCATAGAATTGCATCACCCTATCATCCTCAATCTAGTGTTCAAGTTGAACTTAGCAATAGAGAAATAAAATTAATATTACAAAAAACTGTCAATAGGTCTCGTAAGAATTGGTCTAAGAAATTAGATGATGCACTTTGGGCCTATAGAACAGCTTATAAAAATCCTATGGGTATGTCTCCATATAAAATGGTATATGGGAAAGCTTGTCATTTGCCTTTAGAACTAGAACACAAAGCATTTTGGGCAATTAAAGAAATCAACTATGATTTCAAACTTGCCGGTGAAAAGAGGTTATTTGATATTATCTCACTAGATGAATGGAGAACCCCAAGCCTATGAAAATGCCAAGCTATTCAAAGAAAAAGTAAAAAGATGGCATGACAAACGAATCCAAAAGCGGGAATTCAAAATAGGAGATTATGTTCTTTTGTTCAACTCTCGTATTTTTTGCAGGAAAGCTTCTCTCAAAATGGGAAGGACCATATATTATTGAAGAGGTTTATCGTTCTGGAGCTATCAAGATTAATAACGCCGAAGGTACTAACCCGAAGGTGGTCAATGGACAAATAATTAAGCATTATATCTCAGGTATGCCTATTAACGTTGAAAGCAATGTTATTCAAACCATGACACCGGAGGAACACATAATGGAAACCTTCCGGAACACTCCAGAATACTTAAAAATAGGAGGTATGTGATACGGTAAGTAAACGGACTCCGAAAAATCCGCAAAAATATTTTTTGTCAGTTTTGGAATATTTTAGAATTTTGGAAAAAAAAAATAAACCGGAAGGTGAGCACGATACACCAGGGCACGCCAGGCACCCCTGGGCGCGCCCTGGTGGGTTGTGCCCACCTCGGATGCTTTCCCGACTCCGTTTTCCTTCCAAATACTTGTTTCCCAAGAATAAAAATTCTCTATATATACCCTCGACTGTTTTGACGACCACATCGCAGAAAAATCCCCTGTTCTTGTTTCTTGTTGTTTTCTCGTCAGATCTAGATCTCCATGGCTCCACCAAGCTCCTCCAAGGACAAGTTCTTCGAGAAGGTCATCAACCCGTACTTGACGGAGGTGATGAAGCACCCTCAAGCCATTGAGATGCATGAGGGGGTGCTCCACATCCGCGATGTTCAAGGACCCAAGAAGACCGAAAGCGTGGAGGCTAGGCTCGAGGCGGTGGAACAAGAAATCTTCAAGTGCCAGAAGATGGTGGAGCGTGGACTTAGTGCCAATCACTCCATGATCACGGAATTCACCTGTGATCAGACGGTGGATGGCCAGTCTGTGAAAGACATCATCTCCACCCTCAACGAGCAAATTAATTTTCTGCAGAGCCAAGTCTATGATCTTCAAAATCAAGTCTTCGAATATGAAGCGAGATTTAAAGGTATGAGTTTAGCTGCCAGTTGCAGGACTCAGGGGACTCTCACGTCAACCTTTGATGGGGAGCCCTTGCCCTGGAAGTTGGAGGACAAGCTTACTACATCACCACCACCACCTACATCAACACCTCCACCTTCTTCATCACCTCCACCAATGGAGACTTGAGCACATGGGTATGGGCACTCCCCTTGGCTTAAGCCAAGCTTGGGGAGGCGCCCCGGTATCGTATCACCACCACTTTTATTCACCTTTACCTATTTTAGTTCGATCTTCAGTTTCCCTTTCGCTTTAGTTGAATAAAAGTTTTAGTATGATCTGTTTTCGTGTGTTAGTTCCGTGGCCTATCTATCTATGTAATCGAGTGAAAGTTATATAATAAAGTTTAGTTTAAGTTTTTGCCTCTTTACTTTCTTGTTGCAATCAAATAAAGGAAAAGAAACAAATGAAAAGAATCATATGCTAATCTTATGGTGAGTAATGAAATCACATAAGGAAAAGTATAAGTAGTAAAATTTGTTGGAGATTGACAAACATAGCATTGGTCAATGATGCAATTCATGAAAGAATTAATAAGGGAAGAGAAGATTCACATGCAAATACACTATCTTGGACATCTTTTATGATTGTGAGCCCCCATCAAATATTATGTTTCAAAATTGTTGACGTTGGACGAGGAAGACAACGTATGTATTTATGCTTGTTCGTATCCACATAGAAGTTATATTGTCATAGATCCTTTAACATGTGGTGCTTGCCCAATATCTTTGCTAGCCAAAAAATCCGCACTAAGTAGAGATACTACTTGTGCATCCAAAAACCCAAACCAAACTCTTTCTTTGAGTGTCCACCATACCTACCTATGGATCGAGAAAGATCCTTCAAGTAAGTTGTCATCGGTGCAACAAGGCAATAATATTGCTTCTAAAAGTGTTTTGATCAATTAGTGTAAGAGAAAATTGAGCGTTATACGAACTTATGATGGCAAAGTAATAAAAGCGACGGACTGCAGAATAAAGGTTGCTATCATAGGGGGCAATATAGCGTGACGTTCTTTTACATTAAGGGATTGGGCATACAAACCAATAAGTGCATGACAACCTCTGCTTCCCTCTGCGAAGGGCCTATCGTTTACTTTAGAGTCAAAGTATTCTTCCCTATTCCTTTTTACTTTTTCTTTTGCAAGCATCATGTGGTGAGGAAAGATCTAGGCACATATATCCAGTTGGATATGGGTGGGCATGAGTTATTATTGTTGACATCACCCTTGAGGTGAGTAAGTTGGGAGGCAAAACTATAAGCCCCTATCTTCCTACGTGTCCGGTTGAAACTTTTTGTTCATGGGTATGCCATGAGCGTTAGCAATCATAGAAGACTAAATGATAGTTGAGTATGTGGACTTGCCAAAAGGCTCCTACATGAGACCCTTCCTGAAAATATGATGAATTGTAGTTGCAAAGTTGACTGAGAACATAGTTTGTTGGTTCCCAATAAGGTTTATGCTTCATACTTCTATGTTGTGATGAATTGTTACTTGTTCATGAGAAGCTATATGATAAAAATGTATTGAAATAAGTTCCTATGTTAGAGTTTATTGATGTTATGATAATAAGCATGATGCTTCTATGTCCGTATTTTGGTTTTATCGACACCTCTCTCTCAAATCATGTGGACATGCTTTTCAATATCGGCTTTCGCTTGAGGACAAGCGAGGTCTAAGCTTGGGGGAGTTGATACGTCCATTTTGCATCATCATTTCCTACTGTTATTTACTTTGTTTTGTTGAATAATAATGCTTTGGGGAGTGATTCTAATGCCTTTTCTCTCATAATATGCGAGGTTTACACCAAGAGGGGGAATACCGGCAGCTGGAATTCTGGACCCAAGAAAAGCACGTCAGAGATACCTATTCTGCACAACTCCAATGAAGCTGAAAATTTACGGAGATTATTTTTTAATTTAATAAAAAATACTGGAGCTGAAAACTACCGGGGGAGACCCACCAGGTGGGCACAACCCACCAGGGCGCGCCAGGCACCCCTGGGCGCGCCCTGATGGGTTGTGGCCTCCTCGGCCCACCTCCGCTGCCCATCTTCTGGTATAAATTCCCAAAAAACCTAGAAAAATAAGAGGAGGACTTTCGGGACGAAGCGCCGCCACCTCGAGGCGGAACTTGGGCAGGAGCACTTTTACCCTCCGACGGAGCGATTCCGCCGTGGGAACTTCCCTCCCGGAGGGGGAAATCGAAGCTATCGTCATCACCAACACCCCTCTCATCTTTGGGAGGCCAATATTCATCAACATCTTCAATATCACCATCTCCTCTCAAACCCTAGTTCATCTCTTGTGTTCAATCTTTGTACCGGAACCTCAGATTGGTACCTGTGGTTGACTAGTAGTGTTGATTACCTTGTGTAGTTGATTACTATATGGTTTATTTGGTGGAAGATTATATGTTCAGATCCATTATGCTATTCAATACCTCTCTGATATTGAGCATGTTTATTATTTGTGAGTAGTTACCTTTGTTCTTGAGGTCACGGGAGAAGTCATGTTGCGAGTAATCATGTGAATTTGATATGTGTTCGATATTTTGATGATATGTATGTTGTGATTCCCTTAGTGGTGTCATGTGAACGTTGACTACATGACACTTCACCATTCATGGGCCTAAGGGAATGCATTGTGGAGTAGTTATTAGATGATGGGTTGCTAGAGTGACAGAAGCTTAAACCCTAGTTTATGCGCTACGCCGTAAGGGGCTGATTTGGATCCACATGTTTACTGCTATGGTTAGACTTTGTCTTAATACTTTTCTCGTAGTTGCGGATGCTTGCGAGGGGGTTAATCATAAGTAGGTTGTTAGTTCAAGTAAGAACAGCACCTTAGCACCGGTCCACCCACATATCAAATTATCAAAGTACCGAACACGAATAAACCAACATGATAAAAGTGACTAGACGAAATTCCCGTGTACCCTCAAGAACACTTTGCCTATTACTAGTGATTGTTTTGGCATGTCCTTTGCCTCAAAAGGATTGGGCTACCTTGCTTCACCTTGTTTACTGTTACCGTTACTTGCTCATTACCAATTACCTTGCTATCAAACTATCTGTTACCTACAATTTCAGTGCTTGCAGAAATTACCTTGCTGAAAACCGCTTGGCGTTTCCTTCTGCTCCTCGTTGGGTTCGACACTCTTACTTATCGAAAGGACTACGATTGATCCCCTATACTTGTGGGTCATCAACCAGCATCGCAGTCACTCCGGCGGCCCTTAAGGTGACAAGTCTCTTCATCATCGGCGGCAACCTCGGGTCGACAAGTCTTTCGTGTCCCCATCCCGGGCTCGGTACTACTGGGGACGACGGGACCAGCAGCAGGGGGTTGTGCCGGCCAGCGTCCACATACACCCACTGCCACCTGAAGCCCCCCGCATTGGCATTGATCCCCATATCGATGCATTCGGCCACCGTCTCGCTCGTGGCCTGGAATGTCACGCACCCGGAACATTGGTTGGGCGCGGACAGCCGGAGGGAGAAGAAGTGTCGGAGCAACGCCACCGAAGGGGAAACACCCAAGAAGGCCTCGCACGGGAAGGCAAAGGATGAGAGAAGGAGAACGGACTTCGGCTCGAGATGCAGTGCGTGGATCTAATAGTGCGAGAGCACAACAATGAAGAAATCCGAGAACGGAGGAAGTAAGCCGGAGAAGAGTGCAGGGAGATGGAGGGCAATGGAGGCGGCTCCCAGCTCAGCCAGAGGAAGCGAGGCTGGCGAGATCTTGGTCGGCCCCCACTCATTGGAGGCGGCCGCGGTCATTGGGAGGACCTTGTCGAGCGCCTCGCAATTGAGCACCGTGGACCTACCCAGGGAGGGTTCCGGTACGGGTTGCTCTCTCGCCGTCACCGTCGCCCCGTTCCTCTTGCGGGGAGGTGCCATGGCAACATGGCGAGATGGGAAGTGTGGTCACTCGACGAGTTGCAGGCAGGAAGGCGCGAGATGGGGAAGAGCAATGATGACCGGGCGCTGTTCGCAGGCTTTACGCTGGCATGGAGCGGTTATCGAGGCGTTGAGGGAAGTGGAGGCATCCCACGACCCCTCGCGCACCACGCGTCGGGCCTGACTGATACGTCCATTTTGCATCATGATTTCCTATTGTTATTTATTATGTTTTGTCAAATAATAATGCTTTAAGGAGTGATTCTAATGCCTTTTCTCTCATAATATGCAAGGTTTACACAAAAAGGGAGAATACCGGCAGCTGGAATTCTGGACCTGAAAAAAAGCACATCAGAGATACCTATTCTGCACAACTCCAATGAAGCTGAAATTTTACGGAGATTATTTTTGGATTAAATAAAAAATACTGGAGCAGAAAACTACCGAAGGGGGCAAACCTGGTGGGCACAACCCACCAGGGCGCGCCAGCCCCCCTAGGCGCGCCCTGATGGGTTGTGGCCTCCTCGGCCCACCTCCGGTGCCCATCTTCTGGTATATAGTCACATTTGACATAGAAAAAATAAGGGGAGGACTTTCGGGATGAAGCGCCGCCGCCTCGAGGCGGAACTTGGGCAGGAGCACTTTTGCCCTCCGGCGGAGCGATTCCGCCGGGGGAACTTCCCTCCCGGAGGGGGAAATTGAAGCCATCGTCATCACCAACACCCCTCTCATCTTTGGGAGGCTAATATTCATCAACATCTTCAACAACACCATCTCCTCTCAAACCCTAGTTCATCTCTTGTGTTCAATCTTTGTACCGGAACCTCAGATTGGTACATGTGGGTAACTAGTAGTGTTGATTACCTTGTGTAGTTGATTACTATATAGTTTATTTGGTGGAAGATTATATGTTCAGATCCATTATGCTATTCAATACCCCTCTGATCTTGAGCATGATTATTATTTGTGAGTAGTTACCTTTGTTCTTGAGGTCACGGGAGAAGTCCTGTTGCAAGTAATCATGTGAATTTGATATGTGTTCGATATTTTGATGATATGTATGTTGTGATTCCCTTAGTGGTGTCATGTGAACGTCGACTACATGACACTTCACCATTCATGGGCCTAAGGGAATGCATTGTGTAGTAATTATTAGATGATGGGTTGCTAGAGTGACAGAAGCTTAAACCCTAGTTTATGTGCTACTTCGTAAGGGGCTGATTTGGATCCAAATGTTTAATGCTATGGTTAGATTTTATCTTAATACTTTTCTCGTAGTTGCGGATGCTTGCGAGGGGGTTAATCATAAGTGGGAGGTTGTTCAAGTAAGAACAGCACCCAAGCACCGGTCCACCCACATATCAAATTATCAAAGTAGCGAACACAAATCAAACCAACATGATAAAAGTGACTAGATGAAATTTCGGTGTACCCTCAAGAACACTTTGCCTATTACTAGAGATTGTTTTGGCCTGTCCCTTGCCACAAAAGGATTGGGCTACCTTGCCGCACCATATTTACCGTTACCGTTACTTGCTCGTTACCAATTATCTTGCTATCAAACTATCTGTTACCTACAATTTCAGTGCCTGCAGAAATTACCTTGCTGAAAACCGCTTGTCATTTACTTCTGCTCCTCGTTGGGTTCGACACTCTTACTTATCGAAAGGACTACGATTGATCCCCTATACTTGTGGGTCATCACTGGCCCATAGGCAGTTGGGGCCCACGTCGCGCTCGTTCCCCCCAGCTGGTGAGACTGAGCCCGTCATGGCCCCGGGGGCTACTATCGAGCCTTTGGGATTGGGGGTGCCCAGGCCCGTCTGCCTGCGGCCCAGGATGCGAAGATCATCTTGAACACTGAGTGGCCCCACCCGCAGGCTTCACGGAGCTGGTTCTCGCGAAGGCTAACGCCTCGCGAGGCGCGAGGCGGAGTCACCGTCGAGTACTTCATGGGACTTCCCCGCGAGGCTGCGTATGGCACCCTCAGGAGGCGAGGCCATTTGGGGTTGGTCTAACAAGGCCTCACAACCCAGTGTCCGCACATGGGTGATGCGCGCCGTGCCAAACGGTGCCAGCGGGTGCGGGGAGAGAGGATTTCCTCTCTGGTGATAGAGGAGAGGCGCGAGCTCGTGGGTCCCCAAAGTAACCTCCAAAGGTTGCCCTTCCAGTGCAAGAAGACCAAGACCAAGGGCTCGGCAGGACGGAGGTCATCCCCGAGACCACATGCGCGTCACGACGAGGAACTTTAGCAGGCAAAGACCACCTTTTGTCAGGATAGGCTGCAACCCTGTCCCCTGATAATCCCCAAGTTCAAGGAATCATCGTAGCAATTTCCAAAGGTGGAAGTGATAAGTATGGAGTGTCGAACCCACAAGGAGCTAAAGGTAAGATCAATATTCTCTCAAGTCCTATCTGCCACTGATACGACTCTACGTACGCCGAACGTTTGCTTCCAACTAGAAACGAGAAATAAAACTACGTTGTGGGTATGAAGAGAATAGCTTTGCATGATATCGGAGAACTAAAATATAAAAATAGGTGCTGATATCATAGAGTTAGAATATATTACAATATATTACAAATAGCGAGTGTGGAATAATGATGGGTCGGTGTGCGGAATTATCCTAGGCAATTGTTAACAAGATCGGTGATCATTATTGCAATTTTATATGAGGGAGAGGCATAAGCTAACATACTTTCTCTACTTGGATCATATGCACTTATGATTGGAACTCTAGCAAGCATTGGCAACTACTAAAGATCATTAAGGTAAAACCCAACCATAGCACTAAAGTATCAAGTCCCCTTCATCCCATACGCAACAACCCACCTACTCGGGTTTATGCTTCTGTCACTCAAGCAACCCACTATAAGCGAATCATGAACGTATTGCAACACCCTACAGCGGGAATCCTTCATGTGTGCGCGGCACGGAAGGCACCATAGGACAGCACCAAAATAAACATACAACTCAAACCAATCTAGATCATCAATCAACCCATAAGACAAAAGAGATCTACTCAAAACATCATAGGATGGCAACACATCATTGGATCATAATATGTGGCATAAAGCACCATGTTCAAGTAGGGGATTACAGCGGGATGCGGGAGAGTGGACCGCTGAAAGGAGATGAGGATGGTGATGAATAAGGTGATGTTGATGAAGACGATCACCGCGGTGATGGTTCCCCCGATGGCACTCCGGCGCCATCGAGAGAGAGGGGGAGAGGGTCTCCCCCTTGTGCTTCCTCCTCCATGGTCTCCCCCCTAGGTGGGGAGAGGTTCTCCCTCTGGTACTTGGCCTCCATGGTGATGATGGCCCCTCCGTCTTCCTCCTCCATGGTCTCCGGTGATGGTGACCCCCTCCGGCAGGGTGCCGAAGAGGGCCAAGATTGATCCTTCATGGCTACAGAGACTTGCGGCGGTGGAACTTCCGATCTAGGTTTCTTTCTGGAGGTTTCTCGATTTATAGGAGTACTTGGCGTTGGAATCAAGTCAGGGGGGTGCTCGAGGGACCCACAAGCCAGGGGGGCGCGCCCTAGGGGGGCGTGCCCCCTAGGCTTGTGGCTTCCTCGGGACTCCTCTCCGGTATCTTTTTGCTCCAGTATTTTTTATATTTTCCAAAAATATTCTCCGTAAATTTTCAGCCCATTCCGAGAACTTTTATTTCTGCACAAAAAACGACACCATGGTAGTTCTGCTGAAAACAGCGTCAGTCCGGGTTAGTTCTAATAAAATCATACCAAAATCATATAAAATTATTGTAAACATGGCATGAATACTTCATAAATTATAGATACGTTGGAGTCGTATCATCATCCCCAAGCTTAATTCCTGCTCGTCCTCGAGTAGGTAAATGATAAAAGAAATAATTTATGAAGTGTGAATGCTAGGAAGTGCACAAGTTTGATCAATGATAATTCCAATCACTTTTTCTAGCATCAATATAAACCGTAAACAGTAGCTCATCTCATAAAACTTCTCATGATCAAGTAACAAGCTATTCACATGTTAAAGTATAGATTAGAAAGTTTCTTGAAAACTTTGATTTAGCAAATTCCACATACTCAACTATCATATAGTCTTCCATGATTATTGACACTCAAAGCATATTTTTAGAACAAATAGCATCCATCGAACACAGAGAAAGATAGGGGCTTAATGTTTCGCCTCCCAACTTATTTATCATATAGATAATTGTCAATAATAATAATTCATGATCAAATATATTTGTGTGGATATATATGTCTAGATCATTCCCCAACACATGACGCTTGCCAAGAGAAAAAGGCGAAATATAGGAAGTGGTGAAGATCACCATGAATCTTGCATAAAGGTTAAGTACTAGAAAGTAAAAGATAGGCCCTTCGCAGAGGGAAGCAGAGGTTGTCATGCGCTTTTTGTTTTTGGATGTGCAAACCCTTAATGAAAAGGAACATCACGTTGTATTGCCCTTTGTGATAGCAACCTTTATTATGCAGTCCGTCGCTTTTATTTCTTTACCATCACAATTTCGTACAACGCTTATTTTCCCTTACAATAAAAGATCATACATATTTAGGAGCAATTTTGATTGCTTTTTGCACCGATGACAACTTACTTGAAGGATCTTACTCAATCCATAGGTAGGTATAGTGGACTCTCATGGCAAAACTGGTTTAAGGGTGTTTGGATACACAAGTAGTATTTCTACTTGGTGCGGAAGTTTTGGCTAGTATGAGGTGTAAGCAAGCACCACATGTTGGAGGATCCATAACAATATAACTTCTATACAAATATACCCAAACATAACTCATTAAGTTGTATTCCTTTTCCAATTTTAACTAATTTGCTCGAGTTTGAAAATAATTAATGAGCTCACAATCATAGAAGATGTCCAAGATAGTATATTTATATGTGGAATCTCTCTTCCTTCAATATTCTTTCATGAATTGTTCAAGTCACCAATGCGGTGTTTGCTAACTTTCAATAAATTTTACCACATATACTTATTATGTGTGAAGTCATTACTCCCCATGGGATAAGTATATGAAGCATATTTAATTTCAGATTTATGATATTCAATTCATTCAACCATTTACTCATAGGATATAAGTGAAGCACGAGATTGAATGACAAACTACTCCAAAAAGATATAAGTGAAGACCAATGTGTAGTCAATTAGTTAAATAGCCATGTGAGGACTCTCTCTCTTATTCTGAATTTCAGATCCAATGCTTTTATTCAAACAGCAAAACAAAATAAAAATGGCACTCCAAGAATAGCACGCATCATGTGAATGAATAAAAATTTAGGCTCAACATAGGCTAACCGATAATTGTTGATGAAGAGAGATGGGATGCGTAGCATCCCCAAGCTTAGATGCTTGAGACTTCTTGAAATATTTACTTGGGGTGCCTTGGGCATCCCCAAGCTTGAGATTTTGTATCTTGTTCAATCCTCTCATATCATGGTTTCACCTATTCTCAAAAACTTCATCGACACATAACTCAAAAAGAACTCGTGAGATAGGTTAGTACACATAAGAATAAATCAACACTTCATGTACTGCCAAGACAAGTTGCACAATAATTTTCAAACATCATCTACTGTTTACTATCATTTCCACAATTTATATCTACTAATATAGGCTATGGAAACTAGAGGATAAGTAGACAACAAAACTATGACAGCAATCTGTCCAAACAGTAGCAATTTATGAAAACAGTGTAATTTCGTAACTCAAAAAATTATGAAAATTTAGGATATGCTAAATAATTTATATGATAGTACTGTGTAAAAATTTCAGAAACTTTCCACGTTCCAGTAAAATATGAAAATTCAAACACTACAGCAAAAGTTTCTGTTTTTTACACAGCACACATCAAACATGCAATGCAAGCATCCTAAGGCAATTCTTGGAACTTTTTATTGAAAAACAAGATTATGAATAACACCTAACAGAAAATAACAAAATATAATGACGATCCAAGCAAAGCACATATTATGTGACGAATAAAAATATAGCTCCAAGTGAGGTTACCGATAATGTTGAAGACGAAAGAGGGGATGCCTTCCGGGGCATCCCCAAGCTTAGTTGCTTGGATCTTCCTTGAATATTACCTTGGGGTGCCTTGGGCATCCCCAAGCTTAGGGTCTTGCCACTCCTTATTCTCCTCATATCGATATCTCACCCAAAACTTGAAAACTTCAATCACACAAAACTTAACGGAACTTCGTGAGATGGGTTAGTATGATAAAGAGCAAACCATCCACTTAGGTACTGTTAAATACAAGATCCATAATTGTTCTCGCATAATGTCTACTGTAAATTATCATTTCCACAATTTATATCACTTAATATAAGCCATGGAAATGCTCAAACAAGCAAACTACGCAAACAAGGCAGATTCTGTCAAAAACAGAACAGTCTGTAATGATCTGAACAATGACCATACTTATGCAGCCCAACAAATTCTGAAAAATTAGGAAAACCTAGGAAATTTGTATATAAATCATGTGTAAAAAATTCAGAAGCTTTTGACTCTCTTGTGAGTTTATAAAAATTCTGGACTGGGCACCAAAGTTTCTGCTTTTGCACAGAATCAAGTCAACTATCAACCACATCATCCCAAAGGCATTACTTGGCACTTTATTGAAATAAAAGGCACAAAACATGATTACTACAGTAGCTTAATCATGTTAAAACACAAAAACAGAAAGGGTAAATATTGGGTTGTCTCCCAACAAGCGCTTTTCTTTAATGCCTTTCTAGCTAGGCATGACATTTTAATGATACACTTCCAAGCCCAATTCCGATGGTAATTTTATTCATACTCTAAAAGATATAAGTGAAGTTCATAGATAATTCTACAATTAATATAGATTAACCAATATCCAAGCTCAAAATATATAAGTGAAGCACACGATGCATTCTATAAAGCCATACTCAAAAGATTTAAGTGAAGCACAAAGAGCATTCTACAAAGCCATACTCAAAAGATCTAAGTGAAGCACATGAAGCATTCTATAAATCAATTAAGGACTATCTCATACTAGAAGGGTGCATAAAAGGAAAAGAAAAACACTAAAGACGCATATCATGTGAACAAAACAAAAACCGAGGTATACCGATAATTGTTGAAGAATAAAGATGGGATGCCTTCCGGGGCATCCCCAAGCTTAGATGCTTGAGTCTCCTTGAAATATTTACTTGGGGTGCCTTGGGCATCCCCAAGCTTGAACTCTTGTCTCTCGGTATTCTTCTTATATCGATACCCCCTCGATCTTCGAACACTTCATTCACACAAAACTTAACAAAACCCTCGTGAGATCCGTTAGTATAATAAAGCAAAATACTACTTTAAGTACTGTTGTGAACTCATTCCAAATTCATACTAGCATTATATCTACTGTAGTACAACTTCACCATGGTTCATACCCCCCGATACTACCCATAGATTCATCAAAATAAGAGAACAATGCATAGAAAACAGAATCTGTCAAAAACAGGACAGTCTGTAGCAATCTGGAAACTTCGTATACTTCTGTAACTCAAAAAATTCTGAAAATTTAGGGAAAATTAAAAAAATTGTATAGAAGTACTGTGTAAAAATTTCAGAAACTTTTAACGTTCCAGTAAGAAATGTAAATTCATGCACTACAGTCAAAGTTTCTGTTTTTGCACCGCACAAAGCAAACAAGCAATCTAATCATCCTAAAACCAAATCTTGGCACATTATTTTTATAATACAATGGATATATACATGGGGATAATTATTTTTGAGAAACTTCCATGAAAAATTCTACATTGTTTCCATGAGCATGAACACAAGTGTTCAAGGTCGACCCTCACTTCTCCAATGCACAACCTTCCAATCACTTCTCTTTTTGAAAAACTTCTTAGGCAAAAGAGGCAAGTAATTCTTTTTGTATTTTTCATTATTTAATTTTTTTGTATGTTTCACCCATAACTAAATAAAGCAAAAAGGGAAAACAAAATCTACTTAGTGAAGAAAGCAAACAAGCACACACGAGAATATCAACCCCACGCTATTGCTCCCCGGCAACGGCGCCAGAAAAGAGCTTGATAATCCCCAGGTGCAAGGAATCATCGTAGCAATTTCCAAAGGTGGAAGTGATAAGTATGGAGTGTCGAACCCACAAGGAGCTAAAGGTAAGATCAATATTCTCTCAAGTCCTATCTGCCACTGATACGACTCTACGTACGCCAAACGTTTGCTTCCAGCTAGAAACGAGAAATAAAACTACGTTGTGGGTATGAAGAGAATAGCTTTGCATGATATCGGAGAACTAAAATATAAAAATAGGTGCTGATATCATAGAGTTAGAATATATTACAATATATTACAAATAGCGAGTGTGGAATAATGATGGGTCGGTGTGCGGAATTATCCTAGGCAATTGTTAACAAGATCGGTGATCATTATTGCAATTTTATATGAGGGAGAGGCATAAGCTAACATACTTTCTCTACTTGGATCATATGCACTTATGATTGGAACTCTAGCAAGCATTGGCAACTACTAAAGATCATTAAGGTAAAACCCAACCATAGCATTAAAGTATCAAGTCCCCTTCATCCCATACGCAACAACCCACCTACTCGGGTTTATGCTTCTGTCACTCAAGCAACCCACTATAAGCGAATCATGAACGTATTGCAACACCCTACAACGGGAATCCTTCACGTGTGCGCGGCACGGAAGGCACCATAGGACAGCACCAAAATAAACATACAACTCAAACCAATCTAGATCATCAATCAACCCATAAGACAAAAGAGATCTACTCAAAACATCATAGGATGGCAACACATCATTGGATCATAATATGTGGCATAAAGCACCATGTTCAAGTAGGGGATTACAGCGGGATGCGGGAGAGTGGACCGCTGAAAGGAGATGAGGATGGTGATGAAGAAGGTGATGTTGATGAAGACGATCACCGCGGCGATGGTTCCCCCGATGGCACTCCGGCGCCACCGAGGGAGAGGGGGAGAGGGTCTCCCCCTTGTGCTTCCTCCTCCATGGCCTCCCCCCTAGGTGGGGAGAGGTTCTCCCTCTAGTACTTGGCCTTCATGGTGATGATGGCCCCTCCGTCTTCCTCCTCCATGGTCTCCGGTGATGGTGACCCCCTCCGGCAGGGTGCCGGAGAGGGCCAAGATTGATCCTTCGTGGCTACAGAGACTTGCGGTGGCGGAACTTCCGATCTAGGTTTCTTTCTGGAGGTTTCTCGATTTATAGGAGTACTTGGCATTGGAATCAAGTCAGGGGGGTGCTCGAGGGACCCACAAGCCAGGGGGGCGCGCCCTAGGGGGGGCGCGCCCCCTAGGCTTGTGGCTTCCTCGGGACTTCTCTCCGGTATCTTTTTGCTCCAGTATTTTTTATATTTTCCAAAAATATTCTCCGTAAATTTTCAGCCCATTCCGAGAACTTTTATTTCTGCACAAAAAAACGACACCATGGTAGTTCTGTTGAAAACAGCGTCAGTCCGGGTTAGTTCTAATAAAATATACCAAAATCATATAAAATTATTGTAAACATGGCATGAATACTTCATAAATTATAGATACATTGGAGACGTATCATCCCCTTTCAAACTGGTCGTTGTGGCAATCCTTCCCGCCTGATATTTTTGGGGGAAGAGGACCAGGGTCAATATAAGAGCGGGAGCCGGCCACTGGAGAGAGGGACTTTTGGTTGGCAAGAACACGCCTTGTACTCGTCTTCCACCTCAAGCAATCCACCAAGCAGGAGTAGGGTCTTACACCGCAAGGTGGCCCGAACCTGGGTAAACTCTGTGTGTCCTTGTTCATCTTCCTTAGCTCAAGCCACCGGAGAGTCGCCTTGTGGTTGCGAAGTAGAGTAGGGTAGGAGAACGAGCGCACCCCAGTGTTCGAACCTTCTTGGGTCTGCAGAGCCCCAATTCTGACAAAATTAATGAAGATACACCTAGTTCATCTAAGAAGAAGAAGAACAAGAAAAATGATAGGAACGTGCATGCCTCTAGTGAACCTGTTATAGAAAAACCTGTTGAGAAAAACAATGAAGTTTCTGTTTCTGATGCTGAGACTCAGTCTGGTAGTGAGCATACACCTAGTGATAATGAAAATGATAATAATGATGATGATGCTCATATAGATGATCAACCAAATAATAATAAAGAAAATGGTAATGATGTAGAAATTGAACCTGTTGAGGATCTTGATAACCCACCTTCTAAAAATAAACGTTATGATAAGAGAGTCTTTGTTGCTAGGAAACATGGAAGGGAAAGAGAGCCATGGGTTCAAAAACCAATGCCATTCCCTCGTAAAGCCACTAAAAGTAAAGATGAGGAAGATTTTGAGCGCTTTGCTGAAATGATTAGACATGTCCATTTACGCACTCGCTTGACTGATATATTGAAAATGCCTCCATATGCTAAGTATATGAAAGATATTATCAATGATAAAAGAAAGATACCTGAAACTGAAATTGCCACCATGCTTGCTAATTATTCTTTTGATGGTGGAGTACCTAAGAAGTTGGGGGATCCGGGTATACCCACAATACCTTGCTCTATTAAAAGGAATTATGTTAAAACTACTTTATGTGATTTAGGGGCCGGTGTTAGTGTTATGCCTTTCTCCCTTTATAAAAGACTTGAATTGAGTAAACTCACACCTACTGAGATATCTTTGCAAATATCCGATAAATCCACTTCTTTACCTATTGGAATTTGCGAGGACGTTCCCGTCGTTGTTGCAAATGTTACTATCTTAACAGACTTTGTTATTCTTGATATGCTGTAGGACGACAATATGTCGATCATCCTTAGTAGACCTTTACTAAATACTACAGGGGCTGTTATAGGTTGCAATAAAAGCAAGGTCACCTTTCATATCAATGGCAAGCAACATACCATGCATTTTCCGAGGAAGCAAACTTTGGTTAATAATATTAATGTCATTGATCCTTTTCCCACGATTATCATTGGAGATATTACAATTCCTCTCCCTACTGCCAAGAAGAAGAGATATTATAATCTTATTGTTGGGGAGATACAAATCCCAATTGAGGTAACCTAGTGACATATGAAGATTCTTCGATTTCATGTTAATCGAAAACGTTTATTAATAAGACTTGATCAACCTTATTAATGAATTCTTTTCGAATGACATGAGATTGATGAATCGAATATTCACAACTCTCTGTATCACAAGTTTATATTCTGTTTTCTTAGTAAAAATAAAAATAAAAATTCCATGAAATTCATGTTTTCTGTTTTTCCCGTGCATGAAAAATACCTCAAAAATAAAAAGTCTCAGATTTCCACGAAATTTTAACATGAATTTTTCTGGAATAAAAAAAAATTGGTGTAAAAATTACTGCAGGGGGGCTTGCTAGTGGGCCACTACGCAACAGGCCGCCCCCCTAGGGGCACGGCCAGTTGGCTTGTGGGGCCCACAGGGGCCCCCTGCCTTATCTCTTCCTCCACTCCTTCTCCTACCCCTAGAAAAAATTCTCTAGCCATCTCTCTCCCGTGTTCTTCACCCAGAAAGTGAAGTTTTAGATCTCTTTGCTCGGAACTCCGTTTCTGAAACTGTTTTGAGGAATTGTTCCTTGGTATGTCACTCTCCCATTCCTCCAATTAGTTTTTGTTTTAGTGGTTTATATTTTGCATAAGTTGCCGCACTTGGTGCTACAGAAAATAAGCTTGCATGTTGAATTCATTAGGTTCCAAGTAACATGAATGCTTTATATGGCCCCTAGGCATCACTATGAGTAGTTGCTACCATTCCTATAGAGTTTTGTTGACATTAATTTGTGACTCAAAAATTTCAAAAAATTTTGTTCGGGAAAGATGAGTTTCTTTAGGAGGAGCGCTTCAAGGAGGCGTTCTTCAGGAGAGTCGTCGAGCGGAAGCTCGGTTCGACAGGGCTACATAGAGCCCAGAGCTAATCAAATAGGCATGGCTGATGCAAAATCCTGTCGGTGGCCAAGCGATGAGTTCATGATAAATGCGGGAATCAAAGAGGAATTTGATCATTTCATTGAAAATACCGGCCTCACCGATTTCCTTGCAGATAAGTGTGTCCAACATTATAACCATACTCGTACTTTCATAGATGGATTTCGCTTTCAAGAGAGTAACTCTAGGGTGTTATTTAAATTATATGATGAATCTTTTAGCATGGACCTAGAAGAGTTCTCGATTGCTTGCAAACTTCCACTTTGGGGTTCAATTGAGAAACCATCAACAATTACTTATAATACGTTTCTCAAAAGTCTTTGTGTGGGGGAAGACAGGGAAGTATCACGGGCTAGAATTAAGAGTATACAATTTCCCTCTATCCGTTACTTTGCATTGTTCAATGGGAAATGCGTAGTAGGAAAACATGAGTGCAGTGCACTGTGTGCCCATGATCTAAGCCTTATACATATTGCTGTGACAGGTGAGCGACATTTTAACCTCGGTGCAATTGTTGCCCGAAGGTTGCACTCCAACTCTAGTAATGGAGAACTATATGGAGGCATTTATGCATCCCGCGTAGCTACACATTTGAGAGTGGCACCCCAACCTAATGATCCCATTTTGCCTGAACGATATTTAGATTATGAAGCTATGCGTTCTCACGAATTTCTTGTGAAACGTCCGAGAGGCTATGAGTACAACTTAATATTTAGAAAATACACGCTCATGCCTGTCTTTTTGCCTACACCTGCCCTTTTTGACTTTCAGGCTCGACAAAGATATTACGTTCTTGAGGACGAGGTGCGAGAGCACAATGCTACGGTGGAGGCTACTCGCTTGGCAGCGGAGGCTGCTCGTCTGGCAGAAGAGGAGGCCAGGAATGCCTCCACGAGTTACCACTTCAACTATTACTTAGATCGCCAGTGGTGATTACCAAGCTAGGCAAAAGCCTAAGCTTGGGGGAGTACGTATTTCTCACCGACATTACATTCATGTTCTACAAATTGTCGGTTCTCATCCTCTTTCTTTGTATATCCATGTTAGCTTTATTTTCCGCTTTCTTTTTGTGTGTTTGAAAAACTTTGAAAATCCAAAAATATTTCTCGCTTCTTTTCGGTTCTTTTCTTTTCCTCGTTTCTTTAGCTGTAGTACTAAAAAGAAAACCCTAAAAGATTTCCTTTGCTTGTTGGGAGCTTTCCCGTGTAAATAAATTTTCTCGTTCTTGTTTTACCCTTAGTTCCTTTGCTTGCTTAAGAAAAAATAAAAACTCCAAAAATATTTCAGCGTGTTTCTCTGAATTTCTTTTCTTTTGTTGAGTTGTCGAAAGGAGAAGACCACGATGAAAATGTTGAGTGGCTCTCATATGCTTTGTTGATGATCTAACAGAGAGCCAATTTTACCTTGTCTTCTCCTTTGTCTTAAACTGACCTGCAGATTCCAGCTTAGTCCATGGCATTCTTGCACTATTATTATTAGCACACCGTTCGATCGTGCAAGTGAAAGGCAATAATGACGATATTTGATGAAGTGACTATGGCAAAGGAAGCTGGTATGAATTCTTCTTGTTTTCTATTTTTGTAAATATGTTTAGCCAGTTTGATCCTGATTCAGTATATGATGAGTAAACATGTTCGTGGTGACAATTAGAGATTTTGTTGGGATCCGATGAATTGTGTGTTTATGTTTAGATTATTCATGAAAAGTATTTGAGATACCTCTGATATATATTGTCTCTTAATTGCATGATCATTATAGCTTTGTAATGCTCTCCGATCTATTGATGTGCTTTGGCCAAGTAGATTAATATTTCATCGGTGGGAGTGGTGCGCTGTGGTAGGTTCAACCTGACGAGTTTCTATATCTCAGTGACAAAGTAGGGGACAAGATGCGTCTTTGTGTTGTTGCTACTAAGGATAACACGACGGGGTTCATTCATATTGCTTGAGTTTACTTTGTCTACATCATGTCATCGTTCTCCATGTATTACTCTGTTTTACTTAATACTCTAGATGCATGCTGGATAGCGGTCGATGAGTGGAGTAATAGTAATAGGTGCAGGCAGGAGTCGGCCTATTTGTTTATGGACGTGATGCCTATATACACATGATCATTTCCGTGAAAAACGCATAACTATCCGCTTTTCTATCAATTGCCCAACAGTAATTTGTTACCCACCGTATGCTGCCTACATGAGAGATGCCGCTAGGGAAAACTATGCCCCCCGGGTCTATTCACTTATATATTTACAAACGCTACTATTACCTTGCTGCCTTTATTTACCTTTTATTTTATTTTGCAATTTGTATTCATCAACAATTATCTACACACCTCTTTTGCTTGCAAATAAAGAGATCAAGAGGATTGACAACCCTCTTGCCCGCGTTGGGTGCAAGTTGTTTGGTCATTTGTGTGCAGCCGCTGAAGACGGTTGAGGATTGATATTCCTATTGGTTTGATAAACCTTGGTTTCATAACTGAGGGAAATACTTACCCACTTTGTGCTGCAATAACCCATTCCTCTTCACGGAAAACCCAATGCAGATCACAAGTATCACAACGCAAGGCGATGCTCGAGGGCCCTACAAGGCAACAGGGTGCGCCCACCCCCCGGGCGTGCCGGGTTGCCTTGTGGGCACCTCGTAAGGCGGTTGGAGCCCTTCTTTCGTCGCAAGAAATATAATTTCCATATAAAAATCCCCTCAATTTTTTAGCCCAATTGGAGTTACGGATCACTGGAAATATAAGAAACAGTGAAAGGCCGGAAAACAGACAGAAAACAGAGAGGAAAAATGAGAGAGAGATCCAATCTTGGAGGGGCTCTCGCCCCTTCGGGCGCCATGGAGGCCAAGGACTAGAGGGGAGAACCTCTCCCCATCTAGGGGGAGGCCATGGAGTAGGAAGCCCGAGGGGAGCCTCTCTCTCCCCACTCTCTGTGGCGCCGGAGTGCCGCTGGGGGAACCATCACCGCGGTGATCATCTTCATCAACATCACCGTCTTCATCACCTCCCTCATCTCTTTCGAGAGGTCCACTCTCCCGCATCCCATTGTAATCCCCTACTTGAACATGGTGCTTTATGCCACATATTATTATCCAATGATGTGTTGCCATCCTATGACGCTTGAGTAGATTTCTTTTGTCCTTTGGGTTGATTGATGATCTTGATTGGTTTGAGTTGTATGTTTTATTTTGGTGTTGTCCTATGGTGCCTTCCATGCCGTGCACACATGAGGGATTCCCGTTGTAGGGTGTTGCAATACGTTCATAATTCGCTTATAGTGGGTGGTTAGAGTGACAAAAGCTTACACCTAAGTAAGGGGGTTGTTGCGTATGGGAGTAAAGGGGACTTGATACTTAATGCTATTGTTGGGTTTACCTTAATGATTTCTGGTAGTTGCGGATGCTTGCTAGAGGTCGAATCATAAGTTCATATGATCCAAGTATGGAAAGTATGTTAGCTCACGCCTCTCCCTCATATAAAATTGCAATAATGATTACCAATCTTCTTATCAATTGCCTAGGACAATTCCACACACCATACCATCATTATTCCACACTCGCTATTTTTAATATATTGTAATATATTATAACTTTATTTAGGAAGCACCTATTTTCATATGTTAGTTCTTCGATGTCATGCAAAGCTATCCTCTTTGTACCCACAACGTAGTTTTATTTCCTGTTTCTAAATAAAAGCAAATACTCGGTGTACGTAGAGTCGTATCAATGGCAGATAGGACTTGAGACAATATTGATCTTACCTTTAGCTCCTTGTAGGTTCTACATTCCATACTTACCACTTCCATTTTTGGAAAGTGCTACAATGATTCCTTGCACTTGGGGATTATCAGCTATCAACTCTAATCTTAAGCAATCTTGTTTTGGCCGAGTATCAACAACTATTTATCGTGATGAAGGAAGAAGACAACACAAACTATATCCTTGACAATATTTGACTCAAAATTTCACTCTTGTCAATTTGGATATATACATGTTGTTCCTTGCATGACTAACCCATGTAGGAGGACCTATTACAAAGAAAGAAGGATCGCTCCAAACTCAAATACTTGATCATGCACAACTAGTCCAACTACATGCTTATGTCATCAACATCACCCAAAGGTATGTAATCATATCCTTGAGTAGCTTTACTCCAAGTCATGAGTTAAAGCACCTCTAGAGATATGGAAACATCAAATGCTTAAACGAAAAATTGTAACCCCATTTTGAGCTTAACGACGAGTATGACCTATGATCAAGTGTTCTCACTTGGCTCCTAACTCAATATACTCTGACCTAGTCGCCGAACATCACCTAGATGATGCTTGATTGATTTGAACTTCATTTGCATTTTTTTGAGGAAAATCAATCTTCATCTAGTTGGAATAAACTCCTACAAAATTCCTTGCAAACCCTATTCAAAATCATTGCAAATCTTTGTGAAATCTTATTGTCTAGTGAGCCGAGTTTGCCAAAGTGAAATTTCTGATCCTATTTTGGAGCCTCTGATTGAAATGAACTGGAGTCACCGAGACATCAACTATGTTGCGTAAGGGTTCTTCGGTATCATCGATCATAATCGCATTGGTGCCACCGATATGCTTTAAACACCAAGAGTCCTTTTTGGACTCACCAACTCATTTTCTCCCGGAGTCACCAATTTTGCTTTCTTCAAAATACTTTGACAAAACTTTATAACTGTTTTTCATTTCCAGCTCCACTCAATGACCATATTCTCTCTGATACATTACCCCCTATTTGCTGAACACTCAACGATCTCTTACCATGTAACCCTTCTTGAAAATAGATGACAAAGGGGGAGAGAGATCAAAGCTTAAGGCATAAACATAAATTGAAGGCGAGAATGATACATTAAGGGGGAGAATGACCTATCAATTGCATATTATAGAAAATAGAGAGAACTCTATGCTCTATGTGTTTCTAAGAGGGGAGAAACATATAATTTATTGGTTGATTTGATCACTCTATATGAACTTGTGTTCCGAGTTTATCTCACCCTACCTAGTCCCATTATCTACTTGCTAAGATTCAGGGGGGGGGAGGAAGTTCCACTTTTAGGGGAGAAAATTCTTTGATATCTTATTGCAAATCCTTATTCCATCTTTTGGGGACATGTCAATTTTAAAGAAGTATCAACTCTTATACATGTCATCCCAATATTGGTATTCTTGAAGCTCTGGTATTTGTATTAAAGAAATATCCTTGTGTTATCTAACCCTTGTTTTCTCAAGTATGTTTCTTCGGGAAAATGCTCAAGTACTTCAAGGTAAGTATATGCATCTCAGTCATGCTCATGATGATCTCTTTCTTCTTGCACATATTGTTTGCAACAGAGACTCATGAACATGATATATCTCATTCACATTATTGCTTTGATGCATATGGCCAAGATACATATGACTTGTCAAGTTTTCCATCTTTGTGTGCTCTTGCATTCCAAAAGGAGCTATTCTCTAAAAAGGATTGCACACTTGTAGGGGGAGCGTGCTCTAGTCATATGTCTCTCAAAGCTCTCATATACTATGTTGCTTATTTTAAATTGAAGCTTTGATGTATGTTGTCATCAATTACCAAGAAGTGGGAGATTGAAAGCACAACTGCTCCCTTGGTGGTTTTGGTAATTAATGTCAACATACATTTCTTTTGGACTAATAGCTTTATCAAGAATATTTTAGGAAATGTTCAAAGGATTGGCATGGCTAGGAGATGTGATGTGGAACCCCTATGATGCAAAGGAAACAAATTGGCAAAAGCTTCAAGACTCTACATTTTGCTTTAAGTGATCTTGATCACATTGAGGCCATAGGAAAGCCAATACTATTTAGAGGGGATGAGGTATTGATGATGATCTAGTTGCTCAAGTGCTTAAAGATTTGCCACCAAAAACCTTCAAACACACTCTCATATCAAACTGTCCAAAATCCAATAACTCAAACTTGGTCCCATCGAATCCTTCCTATCGGTGCCACCGGGTCACCTAAGACAGAGCCAAACCCTAGCATCTTGGTGCCACCGAGATTGCATTCGGTAAGACCGAAATGTAGTGACCAACTTTCTGCAATCGATTTTTCATTTTGGAATCTCCGAGACGAACCGATCGGAACCTCCAAGGTGTTGAGTCTGCTTAGGTCATGCCGAATCGGTCTCATCGAGTTGTTTCATTCGGTCCCATCGAAAAGCGAAAATTCGGGACCTTTTGCACTAGTTGGTCCCACCGAGATTTTGTTTCGGTGTCACCGAGTTGTGCACTAAAGTTGTAATATTTGGATTTTTGGTGAAGGCTATATATACCGCTCCACCACCACCTACTCTTGCAGAGAGCCATCAGAACGAAACTACACTTCCACCATTCATTTTCTGAGAGAAAACCACCTACTCATGTCTTGAGATCAAGGGATTCCACTGCAACCAATAGATAATTGATTTCTAGCCTACCCGAGTTGCTTTCCACCCAATCATCCTCTTCTACCAAGCAATTCCCTATGAGTGAGTGATTGAGTGTTGAGGAGACTATCTTTTTAAGCATAAGAGCAAGGAGTTCATCATCAACACAACATCTATTACCTCTTGGAGAGCGATGTCTCCTAGATTGGTTAGGTGTCGCTTGGGAGCCTCCAAATCGTGTGGAGTTGAACCAGGAAGTTTTTGAGGGCAAGGAGATTGCCTACTTCGTGAAGATCTACCTCGAGTGAGGCTAGTCCTTTGTGGACATAAGCCATGGTGGAATAGACAAGGTTGCTTCTTCGTGGACCCTTCGTGGACTGGCGCAGCCGTTACCCTTCGTGGGTTGAAGTCTCCATCAACATGGACGTACGATAGCAGGACCTATCGGAACCACGCCAAAAATCACCGTGTCTTCATTGCGTTTGATCTTCTAATCTCTACCAATCCTTACTTTCTTCCACTTGCATGATATTTACTTTCCGCTGCTCAATCTCTAGATATGTATATGTAGGAAGTATTGATTGTGACTTAACTTGTCCTAAAATCTGCCTAACGATCAAGAAAACTAAAAACTGCTCATTTGCCTTGTTAAGTGTCTATCACCCCCCTAGACACCACTTCTCGACCCTACAATATGGTGTCATTTCAACATTTTTGATGGTGCTCTTTTTAAGTGGAAAAGCCACAGTCTCTAAAGCATCACATTAAAAGTATATTGACAATTGATTTAATGTCATATTTGATCTTACCATGTCAAACATAGCTTCTGCAATCCAATTGTAGAAACATAACTCTCTTGTTACAATAATTCCTACTTCATTCTGAAAACCTTTTGAAACATTTCAAAGGATCCATAATTATGTTTCAAATCTATTGAGTCATCTTTGAAGATAGATAAATCCACTACTTGGAACAACACTTATTAAACTACACACATTAATATGCATGTTTACAATTATTTTATTGTTCGTTCTTTATGTCCTATGAACAATATTTTATTTTACTTCACTATTTGGATCAAAGTTGCAAGTGTCAGATGATACACAATCAGATGACTTCAAAATCCACCACTATGGAATTTCTCCATGCGGGTTTCTCCAATGTGACTAAATACAGTGCCACACATATGTGGTATTCATTTAGTCTTGCGACATTTAGCGTCAGTGTTATGGACGGTCAATTTTATTATCAATATTCATAACACACGTCCTATTCACAACAGGAGTATGACCTTTTGTTCATAACATCGAACAACTATTGTTTTCTCATAAAGAACCTCCTTGCAACTTCTATGCAATGGGCTACAGTATACAAAACTCTAAAATGAATTATGACAATAAATTACATAGGTAATATGTTGATGGGAAGTACTATAATTTTTACAAAATTTCCATCAGATATTTTAACCTCATTGTTTGATCATTTAGGTCGTAGTAGTTGTTGCATCGATTCACAACAACATGCAATCGAGTCGGTATCCTTGTGATCAACTTTTTAGCCACGATACCGAAGAATTTTAGTGATCAACAATTTAATCATAATTCCCAAGAATTATACTTTACTCGACCAACTTTCTCTACATCTCATGACTTGTATGGCATTCATACCTGAGCTGGACATTCTAGTCTTATTTTCTTTCTGCCTTTTACTTCTTATAGTTTTACTTCCAATATTTCTCCTACTCACAGAGGAAGCATCCAACTTTAAGGGTGGCGTGAGCCTGGAACTTCCTTAGATATGTAAGTCTCATTACATCCTTCGGATTTGTTCTTTCCATCCCAAGGGATTATCACCATTGAAACAGGGAAATCAATTTTAGGGCCCTTGAAAAATATTTTTCAAGAACTGTGTTGCACGTTTAGACTTATGTCGATCATGAATTTTAGTAGATTTCTCTTGTTGTTTGGCATGAGACTCTACTTGTTTAAGATGTAATTAAACAAGTGATTCCACCCGTTTTTGCAAGTCTTGTGTTGTAACATGTTGAATCTGGTTCTGGGGTGGTTGTTTCTCAGGAGGAGTTAGATGAGAGTTTGGCGATTCAGGGGTGGGGTGGGGTGGGTGGGTGGGTGGGTATTTTCACATTGCATTTGCTTCAGAAGGGCGAAGATCTCTGTCTGAACTGCAGAGTTTTTCTCCACCAGTGCGTCCACCTTGCAGGTCTGGCTCTCCATGGCCTCTACCTTGGACAAATTACGTTGTCTTCCTTCATTTCATCTTGAATTTCGTCTTCCCTGAGCGCCATGGCCGATACCGCTGCATGAAGAATAGTAAGTTCCTCGGAGATCTCCTCCATGTGCTTGGTCCTTGTCGGCATGGTGAGATCACTTGCGGCTCTGAAATTTTACCACAAGTAGACCTAGAACCCTTGTCGGTGATATCAATTCCCCGCCGCGACACACCACCACAAAAGCTCGTCGTCGCCCCTATCAATTGCTCATAGTGGAATTTTACCAAGCCGAAACCCAACCACTGCAGCTCCAACCAGAGATCAACACACACAACAATTCCACTCGAACTAGCCCCGCTTGTATTAATATAGATATAAATTGGATACAATTCGAGGATCAACCAGTTCTACCAAGTACTATAGGGTTCTAAGTTCTAGGCTAACTATTAAAATTTGGAGAAGGGAAAGATGAGATCCAGATCGGGAGTAGGTGGCTTTATGCCCGTGCGGTTGGCGACTCTTGCAACATACTATTGCTTTCCAACTGGTGGCGGCAACGACGTGAAGAGGAACATGAAGCCGTTAAGGCCATGTAGCCGTTGACCGCCACTCACTTGCCGAATCGTAGCCGTCCGTGTTGCACTCACATACCGTTTCGTTGTAGATGTCAACTTCTTCAGAGATGTTGTCGAAATCTTCACATAGGCAGAACAGAGCTTCAGGGTCGTGACAATATGAGACTTTGTATCTATATTGACCTAATTTTCAAGGATCTTACATTATGTGAGACCTTGTGTAATTTTCAATGATTGAAATGCACCTTCAAACCTTACAATTTCCTTTTTCTGTGACCAAGAGATCCTGGAAATCCAATAAGCCATCTCAAGGTTTTAAACAGCCAATTCTCTGATTATTATTTTTCACAATTTTCTTTTGCCGGTTATTACCCCCGTACCAAAAATCCAAGGGCAGTGCTGGCGAGCACTCCAAGCCCTAGCTATAAACACTCCCGAAAGCCCCTCATCCTCCCCTCCCCGTTCACCGCGCGAGGCGGCAGCAGCAGCAGCTTCCCCCCCAAAGCCAGCCAGCCAGCCAAATCCCCCTCTACCCACACAACTCCACTCCCCAGTAAGCTTCGCCTCCTCCTCTCCTCCAATAATTCCTTCTACTCACATATATCGAAATCAAATCGAATCCTCTCGTCCCCCCCCCCCCCCCCCCCCCCCCCCCCCCCTACTGCTGCTAATCTTATACTGTTTCTCTCTCGCATCATGCCGCGCTTTTCAATTTCCCTAGGTTTTTTCCGGGTCAAAGGTACCGATTTTCGACCCCCCGCCGTCAGATCCGTACCACGCCTGTGCGATTTGTATCTTCCACTGAATTCGTGCTGGTTTCTGCGGATTTCGACGGCGATATCTGATGGTTCGGGGATTTTCGTTTCTGTCTAGGGTTAGGGTTTTGGGATGTCGGATCGGCAGCCGTCGGAGGAGCCCGAGGAGCAGGTGGACCTGGAGGGAGACGACGACGTAATGGACGACGAGGAAGGGTACCGCCGCCGCCGCCACGAAGGTGAGGACTCTGATGAGCCGGAGGAGGAGCCCGAGGAGCCTCAAATCGAGGTCGAGGGCGATGGCGATGGCGATGGCCGGGAGGAGGACGCCGGTATGGCGGTTGCCAGTGACGAACCTGTCGCGGGAAGTGGTGACGAGATGGAGAAGGGTGATGGGCCTGAGGACGAAGAAGAAAAGATGAAGTGGGACGAGCTCCTCGCACTACCCCCGCAGGGCTCCGAGGTATTCCTCGGGGGCCTCCCCCGTGACACCACCGAGGAGGACCTCCGCCAGCTATGCGAGCCATTGGGCGAAATCTTTGAGGTGCTGAAAGCTCGCAGCCTTCTCATATTGGTTATTTGCTTTGTAACACGGATTATGTTATGTGATGGGTGTGATGTTTAATAGGTGAGGTTGATGAAGGATAAGGAAACAAAGGAAAACAAAGGATTTGCCTTTGTCACGTTTACTGCCAAGGACGTGGCGCAGCGTGCTATCGAAGAACTGCATGACAAGGACCACAAGGTAGTGTGTGTGTTATCTTTGCAGGTTACTGTGGATAACAGTGATCTCTGATCCATAACAATGGATACTTTTGTGCAGGGGAGAACACTGCGATGCTCATTGTCCCAGGCCAAGCACAGGTTATTTGTTGGCAATGTACCCAAAGGGTTGAGTGAGGAGGAACTGACGAGCATAATCAAAGGGAAGGGGCCAGGGGTCGTGAATATTGAAATGTTCAAGGTGCGGTTGTAATTTGTGCTTGTTTTGTTGCAGGGAGGTTCTTCCAGATTTGCTAATAGAAACTTCCTTACAGGATTTGCATGACCCAAGCCGTAATCGTGGGTTCCTCTTTGTTGAGTACTATAACCATGCTTGCGCAGACTATGCCAGGCAGAAATTGTCATCACCAGACTTTAAGGTTGATGGAAGCCAGTTGACTGTTAGCTGGGCCGAACCTAAGGGTTCATCATCGTCATCATCAGATTCTTCTTCATCCGCTGCTCAGGTAGACACTGCATAAAAAGATGAACTCTTAAGCATAGCATTTGAACTCTTAAGCACTGCATAAAAATTTGAACTCTTAAGGATAACATTGTATTTCAATGTACGTAGTGTGCACTACAATTTGTAGCAGCGGTCCTTATTTAAGACCTGCTTATATTGATAGTTGGATTGGCTAATTTATTGACAGAAGTACCTTGCTTGTGTTTTTATGCTACTGTATTAGCGAGAAACAAACAGAAGCAGCTTATAATGGAACTATGGAATCATGGCTTATTTGAACCTTAATTTAAACATTCTTACGATTCATTTGTCACATTAAGGTTTACTGGAGCATTATTTTCTGAACAGATTAGTATATTAACGTG
The DNA here is from genome assembly GCA_039707655.1 of Elymus sibiricus. Taxonomy (NCBI): domain Eukaryota; kingdom Viridiplantae; phylum Streptophyta; class Magnoliopsida; order Poales; family Poaceae; genus Elymus; species Elymus sibiricus. The sequence continues at coordinate 314,128,658 of CM077675.1, forward strand.
ACTGATATTTCCTAAATCTTTTTGCGGATTGCAATAGCTATTCAAGTATTGTGCATTAGATTTGAATAATCTTCGTTGATAACTAGCTGTGCACACACAAAAAGTCTGGTCATAAATGCAGTCTGACTTTATCTTCTATACATCACGTCAGGAACCAGATACGCAGCAACTTTGTTTTTGCAGCATATGCAAGAAGTTGTTGATTGCACTAACATAATATCCTGACTTTGTAGTCATTTTTTTCATTTGCATGAGCCTATCCTTCCTATGCGAACTCCGTTCTGTGATGGATGAAATACCTAATCTATTTAAGTCTCTGTTGTCTTGTTATTTTTCGTTTCCATACCTATCATATGCTGTTCAAGTCTGCTGAACATCTGTAATACTTCTTTCCTTCACAGGTGAAGACTATATACGTGAAGAACCTGCCAGAGAATGTTTCTAAAGAGAAAGTTAAGGATCTCTTTGAAGTTCACGGAGAGGTCACAAAAATTGTTTTACCGCCTGCTAAGGCCGGGCATAAGAGGGATTTTGGGTTTGTTCACTTCGCTGAAAGATCAAGTGCACTGAAGGCAGTTAAAGGAAGTGAAAAATATGAAATTGATGGTAATTTAATCTTCAGATTGTCATTTCATCATTATTAAATGAAAGCTAGTGTTGTAGCGTTAAGTTTGTTTATTTGTTGGAATTGGTTGACATGACTAACAGTTAATGAAGAATTAGTTCCTTGTGTTGGTTTTAAATCTTTAAGAATGTCTATCGTAGTCAAATTAGATTTGCTCCATCATGAACTGCTACACCTGAAAAATTGTTCCAGCAGTACCACCGTTAATTGGTGGCTGTCTGAAATACAGGGCAAGTGCTCGAAGTTTCTATGGCCAAACCTTTGAGTGATAAGAAACCTGACCACTCGTTCAAGCCTGGAGGAGCTCCTAGCTATCCTCTTCCACCCTATGGTGGCTACATGGGAGACCCATATGGTGCCTATGGTGGTGGCCCTGGATTCAACCAGGTAAGACATAGCAAGTTAATAACTCATGTAGAGTACCATGCTATGTATTTCTTTGGCTTTACCAACATCCTTCTTCTGCAGCCTATGATCTATGGTAGAGGACCAGCACCAGCTGGGATGAGGATGGTTCCGATGGTGCTCCCTGATGGCCGCCTTGGCTATGTTCTGTAAGACTGTTTTTCTGCCTACCAGTGTCGATGCATACACATCTTCAGTTGCTGACAATGTGTTACTAATGTTGATAGGCAACAACCTGGTGGAATGCCGCCTCCACCCCCTCCTCGACGTGGTGACCGGCGGGATGGCGGTGGCCGAGGCGGCGAAGGAAGCCACCGACGTTATCGGCCCTACTAGTTTTTCCCCTTGCCTTGCATTTTTCGTCGTGCTAGGTGATGGATTTGTTAACTTTGGAGTGCGTTTAGGAGCGTGTGTTTTGCCCTGTAAGACTTTTATAGCCTTAGACTTGGTACTCTTCTGTTTTTTTATAAACACCTGAGACTTGTATTGTTGCGCCGTCCTTTTCAATAACTTGTGTATCATGCAGTGCTCGTGACTTGAAAACAGAATGCTTCTCTTGCGTTTCTAGTGGAACAGCCGGACAATTTATCTGTGACGTCTTCATCTCAATTTGGTGTGGACTGATACGAGGCCAGCTCGAATGCATGACTCCAAATGGTCCGTCTGTGTCCCCCAACCGTTTGGGGGTAAATGGACAGAAAACCTGGCGTGTGGCCGCATTCGTGTAACAATCTGCTTTCGTTCCAGGCCTAAATTGGCCCAAATTTGGTTGTGTTTGTGTCGAAACGGACGGGCAGGATGCGCACCCTTGTCCTCCCCTGACCCGTCCGTTGGAGACACAGATGCCTTCATTTCCCCTCCTCTCGTAAAACCCTCCCGCGCCCCCCTCCCCTTCCTTTGCCATGCCCCCGAAGAAACCCGGTCGCCGCCGCCACGAAGAAGGGCCCGAAGAAGCTGCGGTCGGAGCTCACGCCGGAGGAGCTGGCGCACCTCGACTGTGAATCGGCCAAGCGGAGGGGACCACCAAACGCCGCGAAGGAGAAGAAGGGCGCGGCCGAGTATGCCACCGAGGTCGGGACCAAGAAGAAAACCATTCAGTATAAGGCCGATGTCGACTAGAACGACAAGCTCTTCGCCAAGGCCACACAGGCAGCTACGACGAACACCCTCATGATGCTTGGGTATTACCGACCGTCGTCGGCCATTCTCTCCACTGCCGCAATGGCTATGGCGAGCACAGGCTCATCGTCCGTTCGGGCTCCGCATTGCCAGTCGTTGGCCTCCTCCGTAACCTCGGAGACGCCCGATTTCTCCCCATTGCGGCTGCACGACCAAACCCGGCTCTCGACGTCGTCGGACGATATCGGGAACGCGTCGGCCACCCCAACCATCCCGCCCGTCATCGACCTCAACGTCACGACTGTGGATGGCTAGTCGTCGGATGGGATGCCCCGGAAGCAGGCCCGGTCTATTCCTACGACCACATTTTCCGACGTACACAAGCTGTTCAACGGAACGCCAACCCCGACGGCACCGCCCGAGGACCCTGATTACACCCGGTTCATGCAAGACGTCATCTACGAGGGCAATGGGCAGGCTTTCCACATCGACTACGAGGGCAATGGGCAGGCTTTCCATGTCGACGGCCAAGACAACACTTTCAATGAAGGCCATGCTTTCGATTCCGATGAGACACAAAGCCAAGATGGCCGCGGCCAATATGGTGTGGACGAAGAAGAAGAGGTCGACGACCATGGCAACTCATGGCATGAGGATGATGAAGACATCTATAGCTATGGTGAGGAAGAGGAGGTCGACATTGCGGATGAGCCATTGATCTTCATCGATGAGCTCACCCAAAAAGCCGAGGCACAAAGAAGGGGGAAGAGCATTCGCACCGGATGTGGTTCTTCTGCTCTAAACCCAGCTGAGTGAAAGTTGGCATAGATGTGTCTAAGGCAACATCTTTGTGGGGACTATGGGAATACCTCATTTATTGCTTTAAGCAGACCCTGTTTTTACAATACATACTAAGTAAATATGTTTTTTTTCCGTGTTCTACTAAATATAAATGCACCGGATAATAGAAGATGAGTAGGGTGAATACCTTCTGTCTATCAGAAATGATGGTGTAGTTTCCAAACTTGTTGCCTGTGCCAATGCACACTCTGAGCGGATTAAGAAACCAACCCAGCTCTCACCATCCTCTTTGTCAACAACCCCAAATGCTATTGGGAAGATATTGTTGTTCCCATCCCTACCTGTTGCAGCCAATATCTGTTGTCCAGTGGACAATTTTATGAAGCAACCATCAAGTCCTGCATATTCAAGCAATAATATAATGTTCAATTGCATGGGACATTTGCACAAACATGTATTTAAAACTATAACAAAAACTCACCTATGAAAGACCTGCAACCATTTAATAATCCATCTTTAGAAGCCTGAAGACAGTAGAACATGTACTTGAACCTGGGTGTTGGTGCTTTATTCAGCGGGTCCTCAAAAGTTGTCACTATGCACCTGCTACCAGGGTTTGTGTCAAGCACACATTGCAGGTAGTCTTTCAGCCTCAAATACTGCTCTCTATGGTCACCTTGCACAACATCAACAACCATTAGCCTTGTCATGTAGGCTAAACTCCTAGGAACATGAACACCAAACTTCTTCTTTGTATGTTTCATAATTGTCTCAACATTTGCCTTCACATTTGATCTCACAGTGTCCTCCACAGCTTGTGCAACCCATTGTGCAGTAACCTTGGTGTCCTCTCCACTAGCACCACAAGTGTGATGCATGTGGCACTTCTTGATTGTGAATGTGTCTTCATGAGCTACTTTGGAAGCAGTCATGAAGAACTCACAACCATTATTTCTATCTGGGCAACAAACAATAACCCTTTTGGGTTCATTCCTATGATACTAAAAGTTTCTCAGTGTCCTAACATGATAGTTCCTTGCACAACTGCTCATGTGCATCAGGGAGAAGAGGGTCATACCAGGTCCTTTCCTTCTTCTTTTTCAATCTTCTCTTCCTGCCACTAGGTAGTACTAGCACATCATCATCTGAATCAGATATATCACCTGGGAAGAAAACTTCATCCTGGTCAGGCACAAAATCTTCAAACTTGGGAATTTCTGGTCATTGTGTGCTCTGCTGGTGGGCTCTGGGTTTTTTACAGGCTTAAGTTTTTCTGGCCTTGCTTCTGGTAGCACTACTTCCTCCTCACTATCATCCTTGTTCTCCTCCTCCCAAAACTCAGAAACATCACTATCTCCTTCAAACTCTGGCCTTTTTTGTGCAAATTCTTCTTCATTCAAATCATATTGTTCTCCTGTCTTCCAAGCCTTGTAAGACAAATTTTTCCCTGTGTAATCACCTCTATCAATCTCAAAGTCTGAAGATGATTTGCCCATCTCATCTTCTTCATCATCAACGTGTTCTTCTGCAACAGCAACATCTTATAATATAGCTTCTTCAGTGTTCCAGTTGCAACTCTGTTGTGTGTTAATATTGGCTTCAAGAGGGTGAACAACAATATCTTGTGATAAACTTAAAACATAACCAGCCCCCCTGGGCTGCCTATTGGAACCTATTCTAGCTTTGGCAACTATGATATTCAAGATTGTATAATATGAGTGGTCAATCATTTCCTCTACTGCATCTTGACTATCAAGAAGGAGTAAACATTCCATATCAATTCCTTGATCCTTCACATAGTACATGTAGTCATCTGAACCATAACCTTCTTCAGTCTCAACCAGTGCTATCAAATTCAGAAATGATATGTCTGAAAGGCACATTGTTCTTTCCATGTTGTCCCTCCCCTGGAAATGCAGCCTAACCTCCCAAATGTCATCATTAAGCCTGTTTTAAATAAACTATTTAGTGAGTTCTCAAGGTAAACTAGCCCGAATGTCAAAGTTATCTGAATATCAAAGTTAACTAAATTTGAAACTTAACTGAATATCATAGGTAATTGAATATCAAACTCCACTCAATATCAAAACTTAAGTGAATATCAAAGTTAACTCAATATCAAACTAGCCCGAATATCAAAGTTAACTAAATTTGCAACTTAACTGAATATCATACTTAACTGAATATCAAAACTTAAGTGAATATCAAAGTTAACTGAATATCAAACTTAACTGACTATCATAGTTAACTGAATATCAAACTTAACTGAATATCAAAACTTAACTGAATATAAAACTTAACTGAATATCAAAACTTAACTGAATATCAAACTTAACTGAATATAAAACTTAACTGAATATCAAACTTAAACTGAATATCAAAACTTAACCGAATATCAAACTTAACTGAATATCAAAACTTAACTGAATATCAAATCAGTTAAGCACTACACGTTCATCACTCCTAACAGCTAAATCACTACAGTGTACATCTAATTCTATGACTAAAAAGAAACAGAAGAAGAAGAAGAACTTACTCAACACCATCAAATGTTGAAGCCCAGTGGTGGGAGCCTGCAGGATCCGCGGCCACGACAGTAGCCAAATCCTTTGCTGCTCTGTACTCCAGCGATGGCTCCTGGTTCGTCGGTGGAGCGGGCACAGCTGTGGGTTTTGGGGGCGCAGAAGATGTAGGCAGTGAAGGCTCCGGCGATGTAGGCTTTTGGAGCATCGGCGGTGTGGCCTGTCGCGGTGGCTGCATCGCGAAGCTGCCGTTGCCGAGCCAATTGTCAACTTCGGAATACTCGCCGGCCTCTCCGTCGGTGCCGGCGCCATCTACAGACTCGCCGCCGTCGACTGGTTTTGCCGCCGCATCCACCATCGCCACCTAGGTTAGAGGGAGAGGGAGGGGAGAGGGTGAGAGAGTGAAAGAGGGAGGGGAGTGTCTCGGCTGGATCCGGTCGGACCAGACCGCGCGCGCCCTAACGACCGTTACAACGCGCGCCATTTGATTCGTCTGACGTGGACCTGACCTGCGGGCCCGTCTTTTCATAATTTCACTTAGAACGTAACGGTCCAACAACTTGGGTTTTTTGGAACAACCGGCCAATTTTGTGGTAGTTTTTTGAACAATCAAAGAAAGTGGTAGTTTTCTGTTACCCTAACCTATAAAGTGGTAGTTTTATGCTATTTACTCGACCCAAACAGCTTCATGTACTTGTGGAATGTTCAATAGGACGGGAATATTTTGTGGGCATGGTCTCAAAGTGCTTGATTTGATGAATATAAAAGTATTGCCAACACATTATTTCTTAAAAAGATGGACTAGAGAGGCACGTAATGGAAGCATACAAGATAGACAAGGAAAGAACGTGGTATAAAATCCAAAGTTGGAAGCCCAACTTTGGTACAAAGATTTTTCTCACAAATTTCATACTTTGGCATATAAAATAGCATACTCTCTAGAATGTTGTTTGATGTTAGAAAATGCACTTGATTGCATTGCTCCACAACTAGAGGATAAACTCAATGCAACTACCAATGCGACGAATAAGCCATGCAATGACGAAGAAAATGTTGACCCAGGTGTGCAACACATAAATGAGGTTCTTAGTGCTATAAAGCTCAAGAAAAAAGAGGTCCAATCAAAAAATTTGAGGAGAAGAAAACTTGGCTTGATAAGTTACTCAAAGGGAGGCGCAAGAAAACTAAAATTGATGCCTCCAAAAACCAAAGAGCAAAGGTATGTAACAGTATGTACATGATGTGTTATTACCATTCATTCCTAAATTACTTACTAGAAGTTTTATTGCAGCAACAAAAGAAACATGATGGTACAGAGCCTCAAGTAGGAGTGGAGAAGGATGAACGAGGTAAAGGAGCAAATATGAAGTTTCAAGACTGCAACAAGACAATGAGTTACACGCAACTCTTGACAATTAGTAGTTATGATGAAGATTTGTTCTAGCATGCACAAGCTTGTTAGATAGTATTTTGGCCAGTGTCGACTGTATTTTGGACAGGGTTGATTATAGTATTTTGGACTTGGGGGCTGACTATAGTCTTTTGTGGCCTAAGTGTACAAGTAAAAGGGCCAACTCTATGTACTTGAATGATTATGTAAGAACAAATTTTTATGTTGAGTGCTTCAAAAATTAGTTTATTCATGCCTACATACACTACTACAGAATGGTCCAAAGACGACACATCAATTAGAGACCCTTCGACGAAACTGTGTGCGATGCATGAATCGCAAACGATATAGTTCAAGCTCCGTCGCTAATGGCACGAACTGTGTGCGAAGGTGGATCCATCAAATACGATTCAGAAAGTAGTTGCGTGTGCGATCTACGGCAGACAATTTGTTCTTATGAACCGTTTGTGATTAGCGAAGATAACAGAAACGGTTAGCAAAATAACATACGTGTGCGAAGTACGGCATACAATTCACTCGGATAAACTGTGTGCACTGATACAGCAGAACACAAACGATTCGGCATAACAAGATGTGTGCGATATACAGCAAACAGGTGAGTAATGAGAATCGTGTGTGAACACCAGAAATAACACAGACAATTGGTGCTAATAACCTGTGTGTATTGTGGGAAAACGTTTGTTTGTACACAATTGTCAGCGATTGATGAAATCATCACTGACGGGTTTCGTAGTTTAGTCCGTGTGTACTGTGATTTGCTCTGTCTGCACAACATCTATGCTGTGCCTACAGAACAACAACATATGTACTTATAAGAACATGATTGCATAAACAAAAAAGAACACAATGCAATTTCAAATATTGTATCACAAATACCAGCAATATTACAAGGTTCAAATTCCAGCATAACAAGGCCCAAATTCAAAGATTACAAGGTACAAACTGACATTAGATATCAAATCCATCTTCAGGATCCATGGGATGAAATATTTCTGCGAAGGGATCATCCACCGAGAAGTCATATATCGGCTCGATAGAATCGCTTCCGAATAATCTGTCATATGAACTTCCAAAGTGAAAATCAGCTTCTGCAAAGCCTTTTCCATTCCGCTGTAGACGCCTCCGCTGGTCAGTAAACCATCCATTGTGGCGCACTAAATATAGTGCAAACCTCATTACCTTGAGCACCGTTGCTTTCTGAACAAAGAAACTGGCAAATTGAATCTCTGGATTGGTGCCTCGGTACTCGTTCAAAGTAATTTTCGTGAGATGGAATTCAAGGCATTCGATGTGATTGTTATATTGCGCCACCTTTTCCACTCCAAGTCCTGCTTGTATCTGCAAACGAAGACAGCATATCAGTGCTTAGATGCAGTATTGAACACTACGGGCCTCTTTGATTTGCATGATTTATAAAATACACTAATAGATTGACATGCCATCTTCGATCGTTCATGATTAACATCTCAAAAAAAATGTATAGTACATCTGTCATTGTAATCATGGGTAAAAGTACCAACAAATTGAACTCCGTTGTGGTTAACAATTAACTGGAAAGGAACGTCACCTCGACGTATAACTTCTCAGTGCACGGAAAGCATATAAGGAACTTAACAACTTCATCCAGATTGGGGCCGATAGATTGTAGTGCCAAGATCTTCACTGTGCGCAGAGACAATGCGAGGCTAGTGGGAATCATTTTCTGGATGACAGCCGAATATAGATCAACAAAAACTAGATAAAATGTGATGTACAATAATAAGAATGAGAAGAAGATTGTTGTACCTGAACGGGTATGGATCCAGCTGTAACAAGTTCGGAGAATTCAGCACACGAATAGCCCAACACTTTCAATTTCGGTGCGTCAATGACCCTGATTCTTGTTCGACCTTCTTTATCAAGTACAAACAATCTCTCTAGGAAAGGCGCGTTCTCAATGACCATATCATGAAACTCCCCAACTGACAGCGTGTTGCGGCACCAGCCATGCACATAAATCGTACGGAAGATTCATCATAGCGATGTGGAGGCTACTGAACCCAAACATCATCTGAAGACGAAGGTACTCGAGCGTTGTACAACCGCCGAGCAAGCGCTCCAAATCCGACTTCGAGATGCTGACACCAATGAGCTCGAGGTGCTTCAGTTTAGGGAGATGAAGAGCGTGCGCGGCATTAATCTTAGGGAAAAGGCACCGCATGAACATAGCGCGACGCAGCGTGGGCGCAAGGCGGAGGACGGACGGAGGCAGCGAGCGCCCATGTCCAGCATCAAAGTTGAGCTCCTCGAGCTGATCTAGGGCGGGGGATAAGAACCACTCGTGAAACTTGGGTTCAGCCTTGCAGTTTGAACGGAAAGTGCCGATGGAAAGGCGTCTGACTGGCGCAGTGTGCGTGGCGAGGATGTGGGACAATGCATCCAAGCGTTTGCGATCCCCGCTGCAGAGCTCGTCGTCGTCGATGAGGTCAAGGGGGGTGAAGTGCCATAGGGGGCGCCACCGCCTGGAGATGATGGTGGTCTGCATGGCAGATTTGATGGGGAGGAGGGACATGATGGTTACCAACATCTCGTCGGGGATGCTGCTGATGAAGTCCACGCTCGCCGGAGACTCGTGTGGTTCAGCCTCGACCCACCCCCGCTTGTTGGCCGCCTCATCGTCCATCGAAAAAGGAGGCGATCCTCGGCGGCGGCCCTTATAGATAAGACCGGAGGAGAAGGTGTAGCACTAATGGAGAACTTGGGAGAGAATAGGGCTGTGTGGGTGGAGGTCCGAGGTCAAAGGGCTTGATTCCCGGTGATCCAGCCGCGCCTACGCGGCGGACTGCTCGCACGCATCCCTTTGAGCCTGCGCGGCGGACTCCTCGCACACGTCCCGTCTAATCAAACCTTTGGCCCACGTACACCATCCCAAACGGTTTCTATAAACCATAAAGCGTTTCGTGCTTGGGAACTAAAACCATCAATAAATATTGAGCTTGTTTCCTTTCACATTCCAAATTACCACGCGCTAATTTTTTTCGCAAATCAGTTCACACCTAAAAAACCTAAACGTGTTCCCACTTAGCAGCTGTTTACTGTAGTAGGCTATAAAAACACAAACACATACTCAAAAATTACCGCACATTCCTCACCCCCGCCACCAAAAAAATGGGCCTTTCTTTGTTAGTCCTTCATTCCGTCTGCCATGGCCGGTAGGAGGGGGGGTTCTGGGTCGACTTCGAGATATAACCAGGGAAGAAAGACCAAGGCCGCGGAAGCAACCGAGAGGTCCCGCCGCCGCGCCGCGGAATCGCCAGAGAGCTCCAGCCACACCGCTTTGGCCGCAGCAGAGATGTCAGGTGGCGCCGCTGAAGCCCGGGAGGATCTTTCGCGGAGAGGCGACGGCTCTCACAATCACAAGCACATTCGCCTCGGAGGCGAACTGGACGAGTTGGCAGTCGTGGATTCCTCAGCCAGCGACGACATGCGCGTTGAGCTCGATAGGAAGGACGCGATGATCGATGACTTGGTGAAGCTGCTGGAGAAGAGCGACGCCTCCGTTGACAGGGCGACCGGCCTCATGGAGAAACTTATGGAGGAGAACGACGCGTGGAAGAAACTGCTCGAGAAGAAAAGTGCCTCGGAGGGGAGGCTGAAAGAACTCGCCGAGGAACTTCTGGAAGACTTGGCGAAGCTCTACATCGAGCGCGAGGGGCTGCTGAAGGAATCCGTGGAGCGTGTGAAGGAACTTCATGCGTACGTGATGCAGAGCATCGACGCTCTCGAGCAAAGAGCCCACGCCATGGCCGCAATGCGGAAGATGTCGGATGAGAGGTGAGAGGAGATGGAGGTCGTGGAGGCGATGAAGAAGGAGATTGAGGAACTCCGCGCCTAGCAATCCATGAATAATTAGATAGCAGTGGGCCAGATCGTTTTCTTTGTCTTCCTTCTTCAACCCCTCCCTTCTTCTTTTGCCCCTGTGTCTTTGGGGAGTTGCCGCTTGTGGCATTTTTTATTATCATGTATATGTAAGAGAATTATTATCCTTTGCCGGTGCGAATTTGTTGTTATATTATTTCGTTCGTTTGTACTATTATCACGAAACGTCAAAGTTCTCGGCGAGGCACGAACAAAACAGTGATCACAAGCAAACTAGTCCCTCCGTCCATGCACCACATGATAAAAGGCGGGTCGGACGCCATTAATTCAGAAGTTGGGAGCGAGGCGAGTGTCGGTGTCAAAACCGGCGGATCTCGGGTAGGGGGTCCCGAGCTGTGAGACTAGAATCGAGGGTAACAGGAGACAAAGGGGACAGTGTTTTACCCAGGTTCGGGCCCTCCTATGGAGGTAATACCCTACGTCCTGCTTGATTATATTGATGGTATAAGGGTTACAGAGTTGATCTACCACGAGATCGTATGACTAAAACCCTAGATGAATTCTGTTGTTCTACAACCTAAAGCCCTCTGACTTATATAGACGCCAAGGGTATCTAGGGTTTACGCATAGTCGGTTGCACATTGAAGGGAAAAACATGCCTATCTACTGTCGACAACTTGGAGGACACGCCATGACTCCTTGAAACTTCCACCTTGGCGATGGGGCCCATGATCACCAAATGCCCATCAAGTGGCCCACATAATCCGGCCTATGGGAAATAGGTCGGCTATCCAAGGACCCCAGAAACCAGGACTCCCTCAGTAGCCCCCGGACTAGCCTCCAACGCCGAGGTATATCCGGATAATCTTGTACATCGAAGTCTTCGGCTTGCGAGGCGAGTCCCTCCATCCCTTCTTGTTCGGCAACCATCCTGTCATCGTTGAAATCCCAAATGTCACAGGATTGCTGGGTCCACAGTAATAGTGTTTCTTGATCTTTGTGCGTCGTGGGGAGACGAGCGGTTCAGTAGCTTTTTACAAAACTACCCCTCCCACGAAAGAGGCACCACCCATTTAAACAAACTGAATCGTGGTCCAAGCCACATCTTCTTCTCCCCCATCGGAAAAAGCCTTCAGCGAAAGGGCTCCACCAAAAATGGCGAGCGCCCCCAGTTCCTCCTCTCATCCTTACGGATCCCGTCCCGGGGACTGGACAAGCTGCTTCGTGTCCCTCCTTCGACTACGGGACCTCGAGACCCAAGGGTACCTTCCCTCCTCGGATCTGGCAGCTGTCCGCGCCGGTCTGTCTTCATTCAACGGTGAGGCCCTCGCGGAGAATTTCCCCAATCCTCAAAAAGGGGAGCGTATATGTCTCATGCCCTTTCTCCTGTGGGGTCTCGGGTTTCCCATCCATCCTTCCTGAGAGGGTTACTGGTGTTTTATGGAATCCAGCTCCACCACCTCACCCCAGGGTCAATTCTGCACATCTCGGGCTTCGTCACCCTTTGCGAGATGTTCCTGGGCTGCGAGGCACATTTTGATTTGTGGAGGAAGTACTTCTGCCTCACTCCTCGTACTCGAGACAAGACAATTTTTGAGGTCGGTGGAGCCGAAGTATGCCGCATAGCGGGGACGGGATATCCCGTGGGGACGCCGAAGGAGTCCAAAGTATGGACTTCGGAATGGTTTTATATCGAGGACGTCCCTCTCTTCGATCCAACTCGGAGAGGTCTGCCCGAATACTCCGACGCCCCTCCGAAGAAAAGGTACAACTCGCGCCCGAAGAGCCTGTCCCAAGAGGACAGCGTTGAGGTGCAGCGCTTAGCAACCCGCGTGAGGGTACTAGCCCATCATAAGTTGACCATGATAGACGTCATGGCCGCCGCCATCACCCGGTGCGTCCAGCCTCTTCAACAGAGGATACACCCCTTGTGGTGCTACAACGGGACAAGCGACACTACTCGCTCCCGAAGACTGGGCCCTGCCGATCAAACAACATTAGCCGCCGCAATTGCCGACCTATACAAAGGGGAGCAAGAAGATTTTATTCGGCGGTCGACAAAGGAGGGATACTCGAGCCACAACCCCATCGAATGGGTAAGCCTTTCTACCCCGTGACCACAATTCGGTTTCTCAATTTGTCCCTCTTTGACCGAAGCCTTTAACTTTATGTGAGCAGGAATGGAGGAGCTTTATCGAGATAGTTAACTGTCCAGCCCCTCAACCCGAGGACTATTCCCGTGATGATGATCCGGGCTTCCATGAGGACCCGGATCTGTCAGTCGAGCTCGAAGACGGGGTTTTCTACCAGGAGGGCCTTGACGGCTCCTGGGTGGCTATCATAGCCGATTATCCTGGATCCTTCCCTTCCCCTGCGACAAGCAAGAAGAAGAAGAACTCGTCCCGCAAAAGGCAAGTATCCTCCACTGACCCAAACGCGCCGGCACCTACTCCCAAGCGCCGTAGATCCGCGCGACATACATCGGTAGCGGCGGCAGTGCCTGGGTCGGAAAGCAACAGGAATCCGACAAGTGAGCCGGTCGCGGGGGCGAGCCCGCCTACGAGTTCATCCCAAAGGTATTTTGCTCGACCGTTTGATTTAGTACTATGATTGATAAAGCCTTACAAGAGACCTCTTTGTCAAAATTTTCAGGCAAAGAGTTCGGCCGTCTCCCGCCAAGGACGTCGCCAGGATGTCTGGCGGTGCTCAAGATTCCAGGCCTTCCGCTCATGCTGAACCTGCTATGGGGGTCCCCACCGTCAATCCAGCCCCAGCTGATTCTGGTGACGCCATATCCGTCACCAAATCCGAGGTTGGGAGCGCTATGTATCATCGACGGCGGCGAGAAGCCCCGTGTCATCCAGCCTTCTCCGAACAAGAGTTTGGTGCTCTGCGTACGGCTGACGCGCACCTCAGAGCTGCCCGAGCAGGGTTCGGGGAGGCCATGAAATTAATATCGTCTAGCCTGCAGGTGAGTAGTCGGTTATTTTAAGTCCGAACACTCGTGTAAACCTAGTAGCCCCCGAGCCTTAAATTGGTCGGCACGACCGAATTAAGGATCCCTGTATTGTTTTACTGCTAATGCAGGCCTTGAAGCAACAGAGCGAGCAACTGTCCAAAGAACTGGAAGCCAGCCGAGCACAGGTCGATTCTGTAAAGGCCGAACTGGAACAAGTGAAGAGCTTTACTCGGGAGGCAAATGGCGAGTATATCTGTTCTGCTAATCTTAGTATATTCCCATGCTTACGCGAGGGTACTATGTAGCAGCTGAATCAATAGGGCAATTACAAAGAGATTTGGATGTAGCCCGAGAATCTCAGCGATATGCCGAGTCCCAGCAGGAGGCTGGCTGTCGCGTTTTGCAACGACACCTTGAAGAGAAGAACCGCCTTAAGGAGGAGAACAAACAGCAGGCCGAAGAAATTGAGAGATTAAAGACTCAATTGGCCGAGGCCCAAGGAGAAAACCAGAAATTACAGAGGGGCATGTTAGGTAAGTGTGATTCTAACATCAGAAGGTATTTCCTATGGCTGAAATATAACACGCATGCCGTGATTCATGTACAGGTCTCCTGTCTGGGCGACCCGAAGAAGAGATCGGATCCTACCAGGGAAGCCTTCTGAAAGAGCTGTCCGCCCTTCATGAGCGGGCTCGGAAGGCCATGAAGAGCATGGTGAAAGCATTGTGGCCTGCCGAGCAACCTCCGGAGGGGATGACCGAACTAGTCGATCGCTTCAAGGGAGCCCGAAGTAGGTTCGAGCTGTGGAAGACATCGGCTTGTCGAGAGGGAGCACGAGAGGCGTGGGCGATGATCAAGACCCGCTATACCGGACTTAACCCCGAGCGTATGGCTCAGGTGGGGCTAGTAGGGTCAGATGGACAAGAAGTGCCGCTCCACCTGGTATACGATCAGGTGATGCCTGCCGCCCGTCTCTCACAAGAAGATTGCTCCCTAGACACCATAATCGACAATCTCGATCGGCAGCCAGATGTATGATTATATGTAACTATGTACTAACCATCGAAGAATTGCTCCGTCTGTGTTGTAAACTTTGTCTTAACCAGCCATCGGCTTCGGCCTCCCACGCTAATAGCTTGGGAGTGTTCCTTATAAATTATCACCCTAGGGGGAGTGAATTTATGTTCGGGGAACCTGGCAATCAGGCCATGTGGTGCGAACAGACAGAAAGCACACAGGGAGATATATTATATTACTGCTTAGCGTAAGAAACATCTTCCGAAGAAAATAGTACCTCTATCGATACCTTTCTTCAGGGTGCTACGTAAATCATAGGTAGAAGGCCGTATACTATTAGTATGCGACTGAGGGCTTTTGTAATAGAAGAAGCCCGAGTAATGGTCATGATGACCATAGTACTATTAGTTGATTCCGTCGTAGCCGATCAATTGTCTGCTGAAGATAGCTAGCTTTTGGCTTCACCCGTCTGAGGTACGTATCCGGATGACCCGGTCATAACAATCGCAGAGGTGCTCCCTTTACCCTCTAGCCAAACAATCGGGAACGTAGAGGGTAACCATAGGAGCGAGGCAACCCAGCTTGGCAAAGTCTTAGTTCGAATTGATGCATATGATGGCTTAAAAACGACAAGGGAAACATGCAAATACAAATAAATGTGAATAAGTGCTTATAATATAAAAAAATTGGCTTCGGAAAAGAAGCCCCCCGGTACTGTGTTCGGATTTAACACTTAATGGTGTAGGCCGAAAATCTTTAGTACAAGATCGGTTTAGCCGAACATAGAATTGGGAAGGAAAAGGAATTCAAACCTGCCAAAAATCAAGGTGGGAGGGAGAGGAAATAACAAAGAAAAGAAAGAAAAAAGAAGGGTAAAGAGTATGACGACACCGGTCTAGCCATTGAAGCGCCGGAGACGAGCCGCGTTCCATGGGTTTGGTTCAAGGCGGTTGTCCGGCGGGTTCCGAAGACGATAAGCCTCTCCTGCGAGTACTTCGTCAATTATGAAGGGGCCTTCCCATTTGGGCTTGATTTTATGCTTCTGCTTCTCCGGAAGCCGTAGGACGAGTTCGCCCACGTTGTATGCTTGTGCCCTGACCTCCCTGCTCTGGTAACGTCGGGCCTGTTGTTGATAAAAGGTAGAACGGGCCCAAGCTATGTCGCGCTCCTCCTCCAAGGCGTCCAAGTCGTCTTGCCGATCTAACTCAGCCTCCTTTTCTTCGTACATGCGCACCCTTGGTGCGTCGTGAATAATATCACAGGGAAGGACCGCTTCTGCCCCATAGACCATGAAAAACGGTGTGTATCCCGTTGATCTATTCGGGGTGGTGCGCAGGCCCCATAGAACGGAGTCGAGCTCCTCAACCCAATGACAGTCGGACTGATGCCCATCTTTGCGCACCAGTCTTTGACCTCTTGGGCCGTGAAATTGGATCCGTTGTCAGTTATTATACTGTGTGGAACACCGTAACGGTGTACCACGCCGGATATAAAGTCGATTACTGGCCCGGACTTGGCTGATTTGACAGGTTTTGCCTCTATCCATTTGGTGAACTTATCCACCATGACCAGTAAGTATTTATTCTTCTTGGTCCCCCCTTTAAGTGGTCCGACCATATCCAGCCCCCAGACCGCGAAGGGCCAGGTGATCGGAATAGTCCGAAGAGCTGTTGGGGGCATGTGACTTTGATTTGCAAAAAGTTGACACCCCACGCAATATTTGACAAGTGACTGGGCGTCCGCCCGAGCTGTGGGCTAGAAAAACCCAGCCCGGAAGGCCTTGCTTACTAAGGCTCTTGCTGCGGTGTGATGACCGCCCATCCCTGCATGGACTTCGGCTAAGAGCTGCCGCCCTTCTTCCTCAGATATGCACCGCTGTAGTATTCCGGTGGTGCTCTTCTTGTACAACTCACCTTCGTGTACCTTGTAGTCTTTGGAGCGCCGAACTATGCGCCACGCCTCAGTCTGATCGTCAGGGAGTTCTTTGCGAAGGAGGTAGGCGAGGAAGGGCTCGGTCCATGGCGCGATTACTGCCATGACCTCGTGAGCGGAGGGCGTTTCGTCCATTACGGAGCCGCCGATGATTTGATCGTCTGGTTCGTTTACGGGGGGAACAACCTCGCCTGCACTGGTTAGATCGGCGCCCTTGTGATCGTCCTACCAAACTACGGATGGCTTAAAGAGCCGTTCCAGGAAAGTGTTTGGTGGGACAGGGTCGTGTTTGGCCACCATGCGAGCTAGTATGTCGGCAGCTTGGTTGTCGTCTCTAGCGACGTGGTGAAATTCCAGCCCCTCGAACCGTGCAGATATCTTGAGGACAGCGTTTCTGTACGCCGCCATCTTTGGATTCTTGGCATCGAACTCGCCGTTGATTTGAGAGATGGCCAGGTTGGAGTCTCCCCGTACCTCCAGCCGCTGTATGCCCATTGAGGCTGCCATCCGAAGACCGTGCAAGAGGGCTTCGTATTCGGCTGCATTGTTGGAGTCGGCATACATGATCTGCAACACGTATCGAATGTTGTCGCCTGTGGGGGATGTGAGAACAACTCCAGTCCCCAGTCCGGCCAAAGTTTTGGATCCATCAAAGTACATTGTCCAATGGGAGTATGTACTATATTCCCTGGGGAGCTCGGCCTCTGTCCATTCGGCGAGGAAATCTGCCAACACCTGAGATTTAATAGCTCGTCGTGGTTTGTAGGTAATTTCAAAAGGAAGGAGCTCAATGGCCCATTTGGCTATGCGGCCGGTGGCGTCCCTGTTATTGATTATATCATTCAGGGGTACTTCGGATGCCACCGTGACCGAACACTCTTGGAAGTAGTGTCTTAGTTTCCGTGATGCCGTAAATACTGTATAGGCAATCTTCTGGTACTGCGGGTATCTGGACTTGCATTGCGTTAGTACTTTCGACACGTAATAAACCGGCTTCTGTATCCGGAATTTGTGTCCCTCCTCCTCTCGTTCGACGACGAGCACTGCGCTAACGACTTGGTTGGTGGCCGATATGTATAATAACATGGGCTCACCCGCGCCTGGTGCTGTGAGTATGGGATTGCTTGCCAGAAGTGTCTTTATTTCTTCTAACGCAACCTTTGCTTCATCGGTCCATTCAAAATTCTTGGTCCGTTTCAGTAATTTATAGAGCGGTAAAGCCTTTTCGCCGAGGCGGGAGATAAAGCGACTTAACGCCGCCACGCAACCAGCCAACCTTTGGACATGCTTTAGCTCTGTGGGAACTGCAAGTTCTGATAGGGCACGGATCTTGGCCGGATTCGCTTCTATTCCTCTATGGGAAATGATGAATCCGAGCAGTTTACCAGCAGGAACTCCGAATACACACTTCTCCGGATTGAGTCGTATATCGTATTCGCGTAAGCTGGCAACGGTTTGACTTAGATCGTCGATCAAATGGCCGACATGTTTAGTTTTAATGACCACATCGTCAACGTATGCCTCGACTGTTTTGCCAACCTGTTTTTCGAGACAGGTCTGGATCATGCGCTGGTATGTAGCCCCAGCGTTCTTTAGCCCGAAAGGCATTGTGTTGAAGCAGAATGGCCCGTATGGGGTGATGAATGCGCTTGCAGCTTGGTCGGAGTCCTTCATTTTGATTTGATGGTATCCGGAGTAAGCGTCGAGGAAACACAGTGAATCGTGTCCGGCTGTGGCGTCGATGATCTGGTCTATCCGTGATAGGGGGAAAGGGTCCTTGGGGCAGGCCTTGTTAAGGTCTTTGAAGTCGACGCACAGTCACCAGGATTTGTCTTTCTTTGGTACTATCACCAGATTTGCCAACCATTCGGGATGCTTAATGTCCCGAATAAATCCGGCCTCTAGCAGTTTGGCTAATTCTTCACCCATAGCTTGTCGTTTGGGCTTGGAAAAGCGGTGCAGAGTCTGCTTGACGGGCTTAAAGCCTTCGATGATATTCAGACTGTGTTCTGCTAGCCGCCGCGGGATTCCGGGCATATCAGAAGGGTGCCAGGCAAAGATATTCCAATTTTCTCGTAAGAATGTCCGCAACGCTTCATCCATTACGGGGTCGAGCTGAGCTTCGATGGACGTTGTCTTGTTGGGGTCCGTCGGGTGCACCTGAAATTTGACGATTTCGTTTGCCGGTCTAAAGGACGTGGGCTTGGGCCTCTTGCTGAGGATCACATCGTCCTTGTCTACCGTTGACCGAAGTGCGGTTAGTTCTTCTGCAGCAAAGGTCTCAGCTAGAGCCTCGAGGGCAAGTGCTGCTGTTTTGTTTTCGGCCCGAAGGGCTATATTCGGATCACTGGAGGTTGTGATCACCCCATTTGGTCCTGGCATCTTAAGTTTCATATACCCGTAATGTGGTATAGCCTGGAATTTTGTGAAGGCGTCATGTCCCAACAGGGCGTGGTAGCCGCTGGGGAAGGGCACGATATGGAAGAGGAGTTCTTTGGATCGGTAGTTTTCGGGCGTGCCGAACACTACGTCCAGGACGATACGTCCTGAACAGCGCGCCTCTTTCCCCGGGATGATTCCCCGGAAAGTTGTGTTGCTATGCTCGATGCGAGATCGGCCGAACTGCATTTTTTCTAGGGTATCTTCGTAGATTAGGTTTAAGCCACTGCCGCCGTCCATTAGCACCTTGTGTAACCTGAAGCCATCAATGATGGGGTTCAGGACTAAGGCGGCCGGTGAATGATCGGGAAGAATGGCTGGTCGGTCAGTATCTGCGAAGGTAATGGGCATGTCTGCCCATGCACTTGTCGCTGCTACATGATATATCTGTTCGATTTCTTTAAGAGCTCTTTTCCTCCTGTTCCTTGAGGGGAACATTTCGTAGATCGTCAGGACTTTGGCGGCATATTCAGGTGGCGATGTGGAGCGCCTGTTCGGCGGTGCTGCCTCAAGAATGGCTTCACCGCTTTTTGCGACCTGCCTGACGACCCAGCAAGCTCTAAGGCTGTGAGTCGGAGCTGTGTTTAGCAATACGGAGTGTATGGGGCAAGGTTTATCCAGTAGTCCATCAAGGACGGTACTGACCCCTGGAAGGGGCCTGTTTCTCTTTTCGGCGGGTTCGAGTCTGGCTGGCCGCTTTGGAGGTATCCTCTTTTTCTGATCTCCTCTAGGGTATTCGGTAAAGGTTGGTTCCGTAAATAACCGTTCGGCTTGCCAAGCGCTTTCCATGGCACAATACTTCTGTACAAAAACTGACAGCTCGGTGAAGTCACGAATGTGCCGCCGCGCCAGGGCATTGAGAATCCCTTTGTCATGGCAGTTTCGAATGAAGGTTGCCATTATCTCTTGATCACTCAAGCCCCGTGCTTTGTTTCGAGCGAGGAGGAGTCTGGCCCAGTAATGATGAACCGACTCTCCTGATAAATGTATAATGTCCGGTAAGTCCGAAGACTTGGGCTCTGCTGCGATGCTTGAGTGATCGGCTTGGGAGGTGGGTGGGCAAGGATTTGACTCCATGCCACGGTGGGAGTTCGGAATCACGGACTCCGAATTGTGTGATGGATCAGGGACAATTACCGGACTATTTCTGGAGCGAACGCCAGGGTCCGGGTTGTAGGCGACGTCTTGATGATCGGAGACTGGGATATAAACCGTTTTTAA
Source organism: Elymus sibiricus (assembly GCA_039707655.1). NCBI lineage: Eukaryota > Viridiplantae > Streptophyta > Magnoliopsida > Poales > Poaceae > Elymus > Elymus sibiricus. The sequence goes on from CM077675.1 coordinate 314,148,967, forward strand.
TTCCGGTCGCTGGGGGGACGAGCCCCCGGCCGGACACTCGACGGTGGCGACAAGGTGGGTGACCGTGGGGATGTGAATTTCCCTATCGCCGGGTTTAAGCCCGAGCCGATCATAGACCGGGATCTGGTCATCGGCCATACGCATGGTCTCCATCCGATCGAATAACTCGTTGAGAAACGAGGCGATGGTAGGATGCGTATCGCTGAAGCGAGTGGGGTCGGTATGTGGCGTCGCAGTTCTGGAGTCGCGCGAGAGCGATCCCGGATTCTGTTCAACCATGGTAGATCCGGTCACGACGACCGAATTAGGTTCCACGTCATCATCGGAGGCAGGGCCCGATGTCTTCGGCGTCGAGGCGTCGGGATCTGCGGGCTCCTCCGTGGGGGTCAAGGGTTCCACCAAAAGGAGTTCTCCCCGTGAATCAGTGACGAACTCTAGGGTTCCAAACCTGATTCCTTGATCGGGAGAAGAGTTTCCGATCTGGCATGGGTGGCCGATCGGGTAAGCGTGCGACGAGATGTCGCCGCTCGCGAGGATCTGATCTGGGGCGAGAGCCCCCTGGGTGCAGATCTCGCTGCTTATGACAAGGCGAGCCATCGATTCCTTCTGGCGATCACAGCGGAACTCTCAATGAAAACACCAATGTCGGTGTCAAAACCGGCGGATCTCGGGTAGGGGGTCCCGAGCTGTGAGAGTAGAATTGAGGGTAACAGGAGACGAAGGGGACAGTGTTTTACCCAGGTTCGGGCCCTCCTATGGAGGTAATACCCTACGTCCTGCTTGATTATATTGATGGTATAAGGGTTACAGAGTTGATCTACCACGAGATCGTATGACTAAAACCCTAGATGAGTTCTGTTGTTCTACAACCTAAAACCCTCCGGCTTATATAGACGCCGAGGGTATCTAGGGTTTACACATAGTCGGTTGCACATTAAAGGGAAAAACATGCCTATCTACTGTCGACAACTTGGAGGACACGCCATGACTCCTTGAAACTTCCACCTTGGCGACGGGGCCCATGATCACCAAATGCCCATCAAGTGGCCCACATAATCCGGCCTATGGGAAACAGGTCGGCTATCCGAGGACCCCAGAAACCAGGACTCCCTCAGCGAGCGGGGGGGGGGGGGGGGGGGGTGGAGGTCAAAGTATCGCTTCCCGATGAGCATGCGCAGTAGACTCTCATGCGTCCCGTCGAGCATGCATGGCAGACAGCTCTCACGCATCCTGTCAAGCCTGTGCGGCGGACAGCTCACACGCGTCCCGTCGAGCCTACGCGGCGGAAAGCTCGCATGGGTCCTGTCATCAACCTGCAGCTACACGCACGACACCCCCATATCAAGTACTCCCTCTGTTTTTTTAGTTAGCATATAAAATTTGGTCAAATTCAAATTTGTAAAGTTTGACTAGCTTTATAGGAAAAATATATAATTATTTATAATTTAAAATGAATATTATTAGATGCATCGTCAAATTAACTTTCATACTATATAACCTAAGCATTGTAGATGTTGATATGTTTTTTGTATAAATTTAGTCAAACTATGTTTAGCTTGACTTTGACCAAATCTTATATGCGAAGTAAAAAGAAACGGAGGGAGTAAAAAAAATTGGACGCGTGGCACCAAATGATTACCATACAAGTTTTGTATTTACGGGAATTCAATAAACCAATATTATCATACAAGTTCTGAATTTATGGGGATTTAAAAGCAATGTTTCTCAACGTTTGTGTCCTAGTCACGATGCCGAGATGTTTTTAATCATTGCATGGGACCTAAATAGGGGCCCAAGGACATATAAATGATTTTGTAACCCATTTTGGTTCCCTGGAGCTTGTGCTTGTAGTTCAAATTTGAATTATGCACATTAAGTGGATATAGAAAAGCTCAATTAATGTATAATTGGTCCCAAACGAGCCATGGATAATTCCACATTTTAGCATTGCACTTGTATTAGTCTGTGTTGCATGTAGAAAAAATATATGTGTGTAAGAAGAGACATCGACCGTCGTTCCCTCCACAGAGGTGACACATGTTTCGTATCGAAAGAACGATGGTTCTTGAGAGAAGTTTTGGTGTGCAAGAGACTTGTCCCAAATTGGACAAAAAATTATCATGTTGTATAAGTGCAGTGTCACGACACCAGGGTAAGTTTCAAGAATTTCAGACGAGGTTTGGATTTATGATGATTTAAAAACCAAGTTTCTCAATGTTTTTGGCCTTGACTCCGAGATGTTTGTAATTCATTCACGTTCATTGCATGGGACCTAAACAAGGAACCTAAGGACACAAATATCTTTTTTCAACCCATTTTGGTGACACGAAGCATGTTCTTTTAGTTCAAATCTGAATTATGCACATTAAATGTCTAGAAACATAATTAGTGTAGTATACAAAAAACTAAACGAACCATGAATAATTTAAAGCAGTTCTATATGCCCGTTCGAAGCTCGTGCGTGTGTAAGCACGGTGTGCGCGTGTCATGCTAGCTCGAGCTTCCTTCTTTCATAAGTTATCCAATTTGTATTAAAATGATGTTCTATCCAACACGCCTCTCCCGCCACTCCCCCGATCGGTCTCCCGCCACTCCCCCAATCGGTCTCCCGCCACTCCCCCAATCGGTTTCCTGCCGAAGCGTCGATCCCGTCATCAACCTTCTGGACAAGGAGGACGAGACGGAGCAGGCCGGAGAGCACGCAAAAGCGGCATCACGCCATCGAGCATGAGCGAGACGTCATCATCAGCCCCCATGCTACCATCGTGCACGGTTTCTAGTACTACCAGAAATGTTTGCGATACGTATCTGGTCCCACCAGGTGCCCATCGGGGCATGCCTTGTAAATGAAAGGAGGCAACTCTTACCAGCAAGGTGCAGCTTCCCAGCCTGTAACCCAGTCGAACCGAACTCGGAAGTTAAGCGTGCTTTCGGTGGAGTAGTCTAGGATGGGTGACCGGTTGGGAAGTTGCTAGATTTCAAGGTTCATTTAGGAGGTGTGATACGATCACTATAGGCATAAATAAAATGCATGTAGTGATATGCCATTCCGGCTAAATAAATCTTGAGATCCTTGTTTTGAAAATATCCATGATTTTCTTTTGCTGTTTTGAAAATGTCAAGGATCGATGACGTGTGTGTCTGTGTATTTGTGAACCAATGCCTGTGTGTGGACCATGTGCTTACATTGTGCGGTTTCCAACAACAAACCTATCGGTGGGCCCTTAGGGTTTGTCATGCCTTTTATTGACAACGCTGGAAGGCCAGTTCCTTGTTTTGCAAATATCCATGATTTTCTTTTGTTGTTTTGTAAATGTCAAGGATCGATGACGTGTGTGTGTGTGTGTGTGTGTGAACCAATGCCTGTGTGGGGACCATGTGCCTACATTGTGCGGTTTCCAAAGACAAACCTATCGGTGGGCCCTTAGGGTCTGTCATGCCTTTTACTGACAACGCTGGAAGGCCAAGGATGGGTGACGATGTGTGTGTGTGTGTGTGTGACCGTGTGTGTGTGTGTGAACCAATGCCTGTGTGGGGACCATGTGCCTACATTGTGCGGTTTCCGACGACAAACCTATCGGTGGGCCCTTAGGGTCTATCATGCCTGTTACTGACAACGCTGGAAGGCCAAGGATGGGTGACGATATGTGTGTGTGTGTGTGCCCGTGTGTGTGTGTGTGTGCGCGCGCGTGTGCGTGCGTGTGTGTGCGTGTGTGTGTGTGAGCCCATGCTTGTGTGTGGACCATGTGCCTACATTGTGCGGTTTTCGACGACAAACCTATCGGTGGGCCCTTGATAACCCACAAGTATAGGGGATCGCAACAGTTTTTGAGGGTAGAGTATTCAACCCAAATTTATTGATTCGACAGAAGGGGAGCCAAAGAATATTCTCGAGTATTAGCAACTGAGTTGTCAATTCAACCACACCTGAAAGACTTAATATCTACAGCAAAGTATTTAGTAGCAAAGTAGTATGGAAGTAACAGTAACGGTGGCAAATGTGACAGTAGTAGTTTTGTAGTGATTGTAACAGTAGCAACGGAAAAGTAACTTAGCAAAGATCAATATGTGAAAAGCTCGTAGGCAACGGATCAGTGATGGATAATTATGTCGGATAGCATTCATCATGCAACGGTTATAACATAGGGTGACACAGAACTAGCTCCAATTCATCAATATAATGTAGGCATGTATTCCATATATAGTCATACGTGCTTATGGAAAAGAACTTGCATGACATCTTTTGTCCTACCCTCCCATGGCAGCGGGGTCCTAATGGAAACTAAGGGATATTAAGGCCTCCTTTTCATAGAGAACCAGACCAAAGCATTAGCACTTAGTGAATACATGAACTCCTCAAACTACGGTAATCACCGGAAAGAATCCCAGTTATTGTCACCCTGGGGGATGCGGATCATAACTCGTAATAGGTGTCGACAACTTGCAAGATAGGATCAAGAACACATATATATTCATGAAAACATAATAGGTTCAGATCTGAAATCATGGCACTCGGGCCCTAGTGACAAGCATTAAGCATAGCAAAGTCATAGCAACATCAATCTCAGAACATAATGGATACTAGGGATCAAACCCTAACAAAACTAACTCGATTACATGGTAAATCTCATCCAACCCATCACCGTCCAGCAATCCTACGATGGAATTACTCATGAACGGCGGAGAGCATCATGAAATTGGTGATGAAGGATGGTTGGTGGTGACAACGGCGTCGATTTCCCCTCTCCGGAGCCCAAAACGGACCCCAGATCTGCCCTCCCGAGGAAGAACAGGAGGTGGCGGCGGCTCCGTATCATGAAACGCGATGAACTCTTCTCTTTGATATTTTTCTCCCCGAATAGGAATATATAGAGTTAGAGTTGAGGTCGGAGGAGCTGCAGGGGGCCCACAAGCCTGCAGGGCGCGCCCTAGGGGGGGGGGGCTGGCTTGTGACCAATGGGTGGGCCCCCTCCGGTTGATTCTTTCGCCAGTAATTTTTATTTCCAAAAATATTCTCCGTAAATTTTCAGGTCAATCCGAGAACTTTTATTTCTGCACAAAAATAACACCAAGGCAATTCTGCTGAAAACAACATCAGTCCGTGTTAGTTCCATTCAAATTATGCAAATTAGAGTCCAAAACAAGGGCAAAAGAGTTTGGAAAAGTAGATACGTTGGAGACGTATCAACTCCCCCAAGCTTAACCCATTGCTTGTCCTCAAGCAATTCAGTTGACAAACTGAAAGTGACAAAGAAAAACTTTTACAAACTCTGCTTGATCTTGTTGTTGTAAATATGTCTAACTGATGTTCAGATTTTCAGCAAAGATTATAGACTAACCACATTCACAATAACATTTAGGTCTCACATTTACTCATATCAATGGCATAACCAACTAGCGAGCAATAATAATAAATCTCGGATGACAACAATTTTATCAAAACAATCACGATACAATATGATATAATGGTATCTCGCTAGCCCTTTCTGAGACCGCAAAACATAAATGCAGAGCACCTCTGAAGAACAAGGACTGACTAGACATTGTAATTCATGATAAAAGAGATCCAGTCACAGTCATACTCAATATTAATTAATAACAAAGCATACAAATGACGGTGATGCTCTCTAACTCGTGCTTTTTATAAGAGGAGGATGACTCAACAGTAAAGTAAAATAGATAGGCCCTTCGCAGAGGGAAGCATTGATTTGCGGAGGTGCCAGAGCTCGAGCTTTTAAAACAGGAATGAATAATAATTTTGAGCGGTATGCTTTCATTGTCAACATAACAACCAAGAGATCTCGGTATCTTCCATGCTAGATACATTATAGGCGGTTCCCAAACAGAATAGTAAAGTTTTTTACTCCCCCTCCACCAATCAATCACACTCCACGGCGAGCCGAATCCACGGGTACCGTCCATACAAACAACAATCCCGTGGGAGTTTTGTTTCATTATATTTTGATTTGATTTTTGAGCATGGAACTGGGCATCCCGAATACCAGCCACTTTCACGTGCATGATAGTGAATCAACACATATCGTGAGAATAACTCACCTAGCATGGAAGATACTGACAGCCCCTAGTCACTACATGAGCGATTCGGGCATGCAAAACAGAATATTATTTGAAGGTTTAGAGTTTGGCACATGCAAATTTACTTGGAACGACAGGTAAATACCGCATATAGGTAGGTATGGTGGACTCATATGGAACAACTTTGGGTTTATGGAAGTGGATGCACAAGCAGTATTCCCGCTTAGTACAAGTGAAGGCTAGCAAGAGACTGGGAAGCGACCAACTAGAGAGCGACAACAGTCATAAACATGCATTGAGATTAACCAACATTGAATGCAAGCATGAGTAGGATATAAATCACCATGAACATAAATATCGTGGAGGCTATGTTGATTTTGTTTCAACTACATGCGTGAACATGTGCCAAGTCAAGCCACTTGAATCATTCAGAGGAGGATACCATTCTATCATACTACATCACAACCCGTTTAAAATGCATGTTGGCACTCAAGACAAACCATTATACACTCTTAGCTAATTAAGCATGGCATGAGTAACTATAATCTCTAATTGTCATTGTAAACATGTTTCATCCATAATGAGCTAAATCCAGAACGATGAGCTAGTCATATTTACAAAAACAAAATAGGTCGAGTTCATACCAGCTTTTCTCCATCTCAATCACTTCATCATATGTCGTCATTATTGCTTTTCACTTGCATGACCGAACGGTGTGAATAATAATAAGAGTGCACGTGCATTGGACTAAGCTGGAATCTGCAAACAATAACTCAAAGGAGAAGGCAAGGTAATATGGGCTCTCTGTAAGATAAACAATAATGCATATGAGAGCCACTCAACATTTTCATTGTGGTCTTCTCCTTATGACCCAAAGAAAAGAAATTTCAAAACAAGAACGAGAAAAACTATTTACACGGGAAAGCTCCCAACAAGCAAAAGAAGAGCGAGAAATCTTTTTGGGTTTTCTTTTTAATGATACAACTAAACAACTAAAAGGTAAAACTAGAACTAATTTTTTTTGGATTTTTCTCAAGGTTAATTAAACACACAAGAAGAAAGCGGAAGGAAGAAATAAAATACCATGGATGATACAATGAAAACGTATAAGCACCGACTACTAAGATGAGTGTGTGAACATGAATGTAATGTCGGTGAGAAATACGTACTCCCCCAAGCCTAGGCTTTTGGCCTAAGTTCGTCTAGGGCCATGGCTGGCCCGGATAATATCCAAAGTCATAGTTGGGGTTGTACTGGGCTGCGGCGGCTACTGCCTGAACGGCTGCAGCGCGGAGGCGAGCGGCTTCCGCCCCTCTCTCGTACTCGTTTGCCTCCTCTCTGGTTATAAAGTGTCTCCATTTTTCCTCCGCACGAAGGAATCAGTGAGTTGATAATATTGCTTGCATTGGTCTGAAACAAAATCTTCAAGGCTAGCATTTCGTATGTACGCATAAAACTCTTTCTTGAAACCGGCATAAACCATGAATTGATCTGACGGCCATTCACAAGGCCGCACTTGAGCTTCCCTCGGTGGTTCAAAGTCGGGCTCACGTATCGCGAGTCTCGGGGTCTTCTTGCTCGAGGAACCACCTTGGTATATTCTCCTCAACATCTTTCTTTCTCTGAAAAATTTCTGAAATTTTTAGTGACTCAAAATAAAGGTGAACAAAACTCAACAAAACTTATAGCAACTACTCCCACAAGTGCCTAGAGGCTATATCATGCATCAAAACTACTTGGGACCATACAAATTTGACATGCAAGCTCAAGAACAAGGTCACCACAGTAGAATTTTTTTGCAATATATAAAACACTAAGGCAAAAACTAATTGGACCATTGGAGGAGTCACATACCGAAGATCAATCCCCCAAAACAGTTTTGCAAATAGAGCTTTGCACAAGGAGATCGAAAATGGCAGCAAAATGAGCTAGAACACGGGCTTGAGCAATGGTGGGATTTTTTCTGGAGGAAGATGAAGTGGATGGGTGCTGGAATAAGTGAGGGGGTCCTACGTGGGACCCACAAGCCAGGGGGACGCGCCCTGTAGGCTTGTGGCCCACTGGTGCAATCCCCTGATGTGTTCTCAGTGCCAGAAATTCTAAAATATTCCATAAAAAATCATACTACATTTTCAGGGCATTTGGAGAACTTTTATTTTCAGGTCACTTTTTTATTGCACGGATAAATCAGAAAATAGAAAAATAATAGCATTTTTACTTAATTTAATCTAAATAACATAAAGTAAAAGTTGGGTATAGAAGGTTGTGCTTTCTAAATTCATCCATCTCATGCCCGTCAAAAAGAATCCATCAATAAGGTTGATCAAGTCTTATTGACAAACTTTTTTTTGAATGACACGGAACCGGAGAATTTTCGAATAACACTAGGTTACCTCAATGGGGATATGCATGTCCCCAACAATAAGTATATCATATTTCTTTTTTGCAGTAGGGAGAGGGAATTCAAAATCTCCAATAATAATCGTTGAATTTTTTTCAATGGAGTTGATACTATGAACTTGAGGTTGTTTCTTCGGAAAGTGTACCGTATGCTCATTACCATTTACATGAAAAGTGGCATTGCCTTTGTTGCAATCAATAACAGCCCCTGCAGTATTAAAAAAAGGTCTACCAAGGATGATCGACATACTGTCATCCTCGGGAATATCAAGAATAACAAAGTCCGTTAGGATAGTAACATTTGCAACTACGACCGACACATCCTCACAAATTCCGATGGGTAAAGCAGTTGATTTATCAGCTATTTGCAAAGAGATTTCAGTAGGTGTCAACTTATTCAAATCAAATCTACGATACAAAGAGAAAGGCATAACACTAACACTAGCTCCAAGGTCACATAAAGCAGTTTTAACATAATTTCTTTTAATAGAGCATGGTATAGTAGGTACTCCGGGATCTCCTAATTTCTATGGTATTCCACCCTTAAAAGTATAATTAGCAAGCATGGTGGAAATTTCAGCTTCCGGTATCTTCCTCTTATTTGTCACAATATCTTTCATATACTTAGCATAAGGAGACATTTTCAGAATATCAGTCAAGCGCATACGCAAAAAGACAGGTCTAAGCATTTCAACAAAGCGCTCAAAATCCTCATCATCCTTTTTCTTGGATGGCTTAGGAGGAAAGGGCATGGGTTTCTGAACCCAAGGTTCTCTTTCTTTACCATGCTTCCTAGCACCGAAGTCTCTTTTATCATATCTTTTATTCCTAGGTTGTGGGTTATCAAGATCAACAGCAGGTTCAATCTCCACATCATTATCATTACTAGGTTGAGCATCAACATGAACATCATCATTAATATTATCACTAGGCTCATGTTCATTACCAGATTGTGTCTCAGCATCAGAAATAGAAATATCATTTGGGTTTTCATGAGTATCTATAACAGGTTCACTAGCAGCATGCAAAGTCCCATCGTCATTCTTTTTTCCTTTTGTTACTGGGACGACTAGGTGCATCAGTATTAATTCTCTGAGAATCTTGCTCAATTCTCTTAGGATGGCCCTTAGGATACAAAGGTTCCTGAGTCATTTTACCACCTCTAGTTACAACTCTAACAGAATGATCATTGTTCTTACCGTTCATCTCATTACGCAAATCATTTTGTGCCTTAAGTACTTGTTCTACTTGAGTAGTTACCATGGAAGCATGTTTACTAATAAGCTTAAGATCATTGATAGTTCTACTCATATAATCACCTAAGCGATCAAGCATGTAAGCATTATGTTTCAATTGTCTACTAACATAAGCATTGAAATTTTCTTGCTTAACAATAAAGTTATCAAACTCATCCAAGCATTGGCTAGCAGACTTATTATAAGGAATATCGCCTTCATCAAATCTACGGAGAGAATTTACCTCTACTACTTGTGTCGGGTTATCAAGACCATGTATTTCTTCAATAGGTGGTAGATTCTTAACATCTTCAGCTTTAATACCTTTTTCTTTCATAGATTTCTTTGCCTCTTGCATATCTTCAGGACTGAGAAATAGAATACCTCTTTTCTTCGGAGTTGGCTTTGGAGGTGGTTCGGGAATAGTCCAATCATTATCATTGCTCAATATATTATTCAATAGTAGTTCAGCTTGTTCAACAGTTCGTTCCCTGAAAACACAACCAGCACAACTATCTAGGTGGTCTCTAGAAGCATCAGTTAGTCCATTATAAAAGATATCAAGTATTTCGTTTTTCTTGAGAGGATGATCAGGCAAAGCATTAAGTAATTGGAGAAGCCTCCCCCAAGCTTGTGGGAGACTCTCTTCTTCAATTTGCACAAAGTTAAATATTTCCTGCAACGCAGCTTGTTTCTTATGGGCAGGAAAATATTTTTCAGAGAAGTAATATATCATATCCCGGGGACTACGCACACAACCAGGAGCAAGAGAATTAAACCATATCTTAGCATCACCCTTTAATGAGAAAGGAAACAACTTAAGAATATAGTAATAACGAATTTTTTCCTCATGAGTAAATAGGGTGGCTATATCATTTAATTTAGTAAGATGTGCCACAACAGTTTCAGATTCATAACCATGGAAAGTATCAGATTCAACCAAAGTAATTAACTCAGGATTGATAGAGAATTCATAATCCTTATCAGTAACAAAGATAGGTGAAGTAGCAAACTTAGGATCATATTGCATTCTAGCATTCAAAGTTTTTTCCTTCCACTTGCATAGCAATTTCTTAAGATCATCTCTATCCTTACAAGCAAGAAAGTCCCTAGCTACCTCTCCCTCCATAACATAATCCTTAGGTATATTAGGCAATTCATATCTAGGAGAGCTAGGTCTAGCAGGTGTCTCATAGTGTTCAGTTTCAATAATTTCATCAGTTTCAGAAATATCATCAGTTTCTGCATTGACTCTAGCAATTTGTTCATCAACAAATTCACCCAGTGGCACAGTATTATCAAGCAAAGTATCATCATAAGCATCATGCATAGCAGAAGTGGCATCATCAATCACTTGCGACATATCAGAATTACTAGCAGGTGGTGGTGTCGCAAATTTACTCATAACAGAAGGTGAATCAAGTGCAGAGCTAGATGGCAGTTCCTTACCTCCCCTCGTAGTAGAGTGATAGATCTTGGTTTTTGGGTCTTTCAGATTCTTCATAGTGATCAATAGATATAAATCCCAAGTGACTCAGAGAATAGAGCTATGCTCCCCGGCAACGGTGCCAGAAAAAGGTCTTGATAACCCACAAGTATAGGGGATCGCAACAGTTTTCGAGGGTAGAGTATTCAACCCAAATTTATTGATTCGACACAAGGGGAGCCAAAGAATATTCTCGAGTATTA
>CM077675.1:314165326-314192826 GCA_039707655.1 Elymus sibiricus
GTACTCCAGAGAGTCGCAACCTAATCAGCCCGACCACATCTCCCGTGGAGCTCGAGGAGTGTACGAGCAAAAAGAGGTCTATCATGGCCTCTCCGCCGTATGCTAGCGAGGTGGGCACCGTCCGCGCCGACCCTTCGATCCCGGACGAACACCTCGCCACGGGAGCCGGTGAGGACGATGCCTACGTTGCCATGCCGAAGGCTTCAAGTCTGCGGGCTCGCGTATTCCTGTATCTCAGGAGAGCCGGCTACGACATCAAGCTCGTCAACATCACCGGCTTCACTCGGGCCATGTCACAAGTTAAGTGGTCCACCGGCAAAGCCTCTGGTTCAACCGCCGTCGATCTCTTCAAAGGCCCCGCCGCTGATCTCCTCCGCCTCGCGGTCATGGATTTGCGATCCTTGTACGCCATCGAGCCCCTTTTGTCATTTCTGAAGGAAACGTTCTACGGCGGTGGCTTGGGATCCTTAGCTCCAAAGTCAGATCTCATCCACCAAGATAATGGCACACACTATGGCTGTTACAAGGGGAAACGTCCCATCTGCGACATCAGGGAGCGCACCCTGGGCACCTCATATCCCAAGTGGAAGGAGCCCATCCATGACAAGTGAGGCAACATCCTTTGAGCAAATCATACCTTTTCTAGCTAGCCGTCTCGTACCCATTGTTGTAGTAGCTTTTGCCATGCGATAATCATGCAATGTTTAATTGAGCATTTGTCCAGTTGTCTAGCAGATGCCCCAATTTTATGTATCTGGTTGTTAGATTGGTTGCATCGAGTATTTGTCCAGTTTTCAATGTCTATAGTTGGTTGTTACAGTGAGCATGAATGCCTTGTTTCTTTCAGTTATTCACAATGTGATGTTCATTATGTGCAAGTATGAACTGTGCAGTTCAATTTCATCAATACCACGTGTTATGCCTGGTGTTGTTAACCTGTGCCCTTAACTCCCGCTTTAAACATTTATGCCTTGTTTCTCTGAATTTGGTTGCCAGGTTGGTTGCAGTGAGCATTTGTCTAGTTTTCAAGCAGATGCCTTGCTTTTCTGTATCTGTTTGTTAGGTTGATTGCAGTGAGCATTTGTCTAGTTTTCAAGCAGACGCCTTGCTTTTCGTTATCTGGTTGTTAGGTTGGTTCCATTGAGCATTTGTCCAGTATCAAATGGCTATATTTGGTTGTTATAGTGAGCATATATGCCTTGTTTATTTCAAGCAGATACCTCGTATACTTGGTTGATGTTAAGCTTGTTGTACATATCATGACTTTACATGTACTTGCACAGGACAACAATGGGAGTGGCCAACGTTTTCCACCGAGGTTCTTTTCATCCCTCCGCTTATACTCCATTCGTTCCATCATGTAGTGCATATAGATTTTTGTGATGTATCTACATATACCATCTAAAATGTATACAATATGAAATATTGTGATGTATCTAATGAAATTGAATTGCAATTCTAGATGTAAATGTTTTTCTCTACAAACTTGGTCAAAGTAAGTAAATGTTGACTTCTCAAAATGTTTATAGGCAATACATTGTGGAACTAATGGAGTAATATATTACACCATTCTGCAACTGCATTTTAGCTTCTAATATCGGCTTCTTGCTTGTAGGTACATATGTCTTAGGTAAAGATCCATTCTGGACCCTTTTTGCGTGTGGGGCAATGAAATATTCATGAACCAACATCAAGTTAGGAAACTGAAAATGATTGTTAGGGAAAAGAGACGAACAATGCCAGTTAGACTATTTGTTTACACTCTATCCAACACAACAGTGAGCTGTATGATGGTAACTATGAACTCTGTAGGCTTCTATTAGTACTGCCCATAATGAGTTGTCACACAACAATGTCTGAATCTTTTTCTTTTGCAGTGGTTCTCAAAGCAGTTTACTCAAGATTACCTCGCAAAGTACATGATTGCTGGACATGCAATGAAGGTTAAAATATATCATCGAGACTACAATGAGCATCGAGAAGTCGTAATGAAGACAGTGAAGGATGGGCGGGCGGCCATCACTAGGGGCTGGCCTAGAGTCGTTCGTGCGTTAGGCATGGAGGAGGGCACAATATGGGCATTCCGCTTCACCTACTCCAGCAACTAGAATATCTTTCGGCTCTCTCTTTACTGTCTTTAATACAACCTTGGTTTCATCATTCTTTATTTTCCCCTTCTGTAGTGTTCCTTTTTAAAAAAAATTGATGCTTATGTAGTTCTTGAGTATATGTACATGTGAATCGAATTATGCATTCGTTCTTAAACCTACATTTAAACATGACTCGATATGAAATACATGAATTCCTACTTTCAAATGTAAATTATGTGAATTATGAACAAAGGTATTTAATTAGGGGCAAATCATGCTCTACAGGCCATTACAATGCACACAGTTTGATAAAACAAAACGTCTACGATCAACTTCAACAACACACACGTTTCTCCATTCGCGGCGTGTGCGATGAGTCTCATCTTCGCACACGGTCAGGCGAGAAAGAACGTGTGCGATTAATGACACCAGCGTTTGTGCTAGTCTCCTTATCACAACGTGTGCGAGAAAGAATTGTGTATGATATCGTGCCCATGGTAAACGTTGGTGAAAGAAGAACGCGTGCGATAGGCCTTCATCCGACATAGTTAGTCTGGATGACACGTTTGGGAAGTATGGATCACACGTTTGGGACGTTTTGTAAATCACAAACGTCTATGAAAAACGCCGCGTGTGGGATAGATTCAACCTTCGTATACGGTTTTATAATGACAACCGTATGCACTCTTATATCATATCACAGACGGTCATGGTGGAACTAAATGTGTGTGATAGCCCCCTTATCATACACGCTTTATAATCATCAACTGTTTGCGATTTGTCGCACATCGTAAACGGCACGACACAGAATAGCGCGTGCGATGTTAGTGTGATCTCACACGAGTTGCAAGGATGAACCGTATGGAAAATACACCATATCTCAAACGATTCCCGGTGACCCTCGTTTGTGATAGATGCGGACATCCCATACGCTTAGTTTTGCGAAACATTTGCGTTCGTTGGCCACCATCGCCGATGGGTTTTCCGTGTCATGTGGAATGGACCCCCCTATCGCCCACACATGCAAAGCGACGGTTTACAACTACGTCGCGGAAAGGGGTTAAAAACCGTTTGTATAGCACGTCGCTGCACCAGTGATAAGACTGTACTGTGTTCAACTTTATGTTGTTTTTCTGAGCATCTTAACTGAATGTCCCTCGAGTCCGGCCCGCCCAGCACGGCGCCGACGAGCACGTTTGGGTTGGCCCCGCCGGCGTGGAGGTACTGGAACCCGGCGTCGCAGCCGATACGGCCCGGGTGCGCGCGCACCGACGGCATGGACGCGCCCCGGTGGTGCGCGCGCTCCGGGTACCGCGCCCCGAACCCAACCATGTACGACCTCCCCGCCGGGTTCTTCCCCAGGATGTAATCCACCTGTCGCCTCGCCAGCGCCACCAGGTCGGCCGGAGACACGACGCCGCCGCCGCAGGACACGGTGCCGCCGCTGGACTTGAGGTACTTGGAGTAGGCGAGCAGCAGGAACGTCGCCGTCGTCACGTACTGCATGTTGCTCTCGCCCTCCTTGTAGATGAGCCCTCCCGGCGTGTACTGGCCGGCCTGGAAGCGGCTCATCCCGGGGACGAGCGAGCAGATGTAGCTGTCGGAGTGAGCCTTGTAGAGCTGAAGCCCCTGCAGCTTGCGCCGCAGGAACCCCCTGGAGAGGAGCACCTTGGTGCCGACCCTCTTGTCGTTCCAGCTGAAGGAGTAGTCGTCGTCGCCGGCGCCGAGCTGCATGCCGTACGCCTGCACGTACGTCATGTACGACGCGTTGTTGGACGCGCGGTGCAGCCACGACGCCGCCCACAGGAGCTCGTCGTGGTAACCCGAGTAGGAGCAGTAGAATGGGCAGACTTCGGAGCTGAGGGAGTCGCTGTAGGAGCCGCGGTGCCGGTCGGCGAAGTCGAACAACTCCATGGCGGCGTGGAGCAGGCGGGAGGCGTATGCCGGGTCGGAGCGGCAGAACGCGATCGAGGACGCTGCCAGCGCCGCGGCCGTTTCGCCGGCGACGTCGGAGCCTGGTTTGTTGGCGTCGACGCGGTAGACGCTGCGGGGCGTGTCCATGTCCTCCGGCCGCTCCCAGCACGCGTGGTCGCGCCCCGGCTCGCCGACCTGGACGTAGAGCGCGCCGGGGGTGGCGGTGGCGGCCTTGAGGAGGTAGTCGGCGCCAGCGCACGGCGGCCCTGGCGTGGGGCAGCTCGGCGCCCATGAACTTGCCGAAGTCGGCGACGCTCCACGCCAGCATCGTTGTGGAGAAGGCCATCGGCAGCCCGAACTTGAGGTTGTCGCCTGCGTCGTAGTACCCGCCCACCAGATCCACCTGAAAACACAGACGGTGACGGTGAGGCCAATGCCGGAGCCGGAGCCGGTGACTCACACGAACAACCGAGCGAGAAAAGGCGTACATTGTACTGCGCGCCGTCGGTGAGGCCAGAGTCGGCGCGCCACGGCATGCGGTTGCCGGGGGGCAGCTTGCCGGAGCGCTGGCCCTCGAAGAAGATGATGGACTTGGCGAGCGCGTCGGCGTAGTTGAACGCCGCTGCCATGCCCGGAGCGAACAGCAGCAGGTGGAGCACCGCCACAGTGGCAACCAGGCCTCTGCCGTTCGGCTCCATTGCTCTCTCAGCTCGGTGCAGGGACAGTGGAGCGAGCTTGTGGGACTACTGCTGCTTGCTTACTTGGTGCGACCAGATGAGAGACCGGTACTATATATAGATAGATGTGGCGGTTAAGTTAGTTTGCAGTTGTACGTACTATCATCAATTTGCTGCGAGAAATGGGGAGGTTGGGGCGGGAGACAAGGCAAGCAGGAGTTCAGAGGGAAAAGCAAAACGAAATTTAAGCAAATGCCCCTGTGATCAAGCTTTGACTAGCTTGCCTGCCCCCTCTGCGTTCGGGTTCTGAGTTCAGTGTATCATTTTCACCAATCTTGCTTCATCCAAGGGAAAAAGAAAAATAAAGTAACTCTCATTTTCTTTTGAAAGGCTTGCAATTTGAGTGAAATGTCAGTGATTGGTGATGAGGCTGAGATTTAATTAGAGACAATTCAAAAATATTTTTCACTCCTTTTTTATGAGCAAATTTGCTGATAAGATCGCTCGTTTCTTGTGAGCAAAATCAGCCGGCAGTTTTCCGAGGTAAAACACCGACTTTCCTGTTGTTTTTGTTCCCTGATTCTTATTTCAGCTGGTCTGCGTGCCGTGACGACATGATCAACAGTCTCCTTTTCTTTTAGGATTGACCGGAGTCTCGCCATGGAAAGCTGAGGCCGTAGCCACCGGCCATTGCGCATCAAAAGCGACCGCGTGTAGTACATCCTGATGCTCCTCGCAGGATACGGCGGATGGCCGGCCAGTCTTTGGGGTACGTAGCTATCTAGGCCATCGGCGGCCGGTCACTTTTCTCGGAGCAAAGCAAAAGCACGCGGCTGCATGGTCTCCGGCTTCCCCGTTCCACGGTCCATCGGTTCGCGGTTACAGTTTCCTTTTCCCTCTCTTCTCTTTCTTTCTTCTCAGCTTGAAGGCTCTGCTTGGCCTACGGCCGGCTCGGCATGGACCATGGGGTTCCAACCATTTCTCTGGTCATGAGTGCATCAGAGAAAACATGCAGGGTAGAGCCGAGAAGACATGATCACTGTTAGTGGCAGGCTTGCAATGCAGCCACACCATCAATCATTCATGTGGGATGGGCCTGCGTACGCCGCCTCATGATGCCCCCCAATTCTCAAGCATGTCTCCAACTTGCTTTTTGTTCTTCACTATAGTACAACTCCGTACCTTACCCGGAACTTGTAGTGGTTAAACTGCGGCAATGCCATTATGAAAAACTAATCGCCCCTGTTCTCCGAAATGTTGCTTGTGTTAACAGCCCGCGGAGCTCGAGGCAGACGCACTTCTTCATGTCCTGGGAACCCGTCGATTGTCACCTTCTTTTAACTTCGTTTCCCTCTGTCCAGTTTCCAAGCACAGTTTTAATTGGTACTCGGCAGGAAAGCGGGGTGAGTTTGAAACGAGTTTGGGCTGTGACTGCACTGCAAGGAGTACACTGTATGAAACTTTGCATCCACTGACTGCAGGTCGCGTGACCAAGTGAGAGAGAAGAAAAGAACGGAAATGGGAGGTCAAGGTCCAGTGGTCAAAACTGACACGGGCTAGCGTGCGTTGCGTGCAGCGGAAAGTTGTGCAGCAGCAGTAGCTGTAAAGCCTAGTAGCTCCTCGCGTGCATGCCTTCGTCACAGTTCACGGGCACAAGGCTTCAGTCAGAGAATCCAAGGAGGTGACGTATGGGCTTGATATGGCGTATCCCTCTTCTTTCATATCGCGGAAAGAAGCTCACTTGCCAAACACTTGTGCACATACCGGCGATCAAAGCTTTATACATGGATTGAAATTACGATTTACTGTAAAAATGAACAGATTTGACCCATCTCTAAAACTTGAGCACAAATGAACCTGATCTAATCTTTCTCACAAACTTGTCCTTTTTGCATGACACCTCATGCTAGGATGTCATGTTAGATAGCATGACGCCTTGCCTCGGATGCTATGCTTGATGGCGCGACAACTACGTCCACCGAGGCAGTGGCGGAGCTTGGGCCCATTTCTTGGGGGGGCAATGGGCTGGGGGGGCAGGATAATAGGCTATGGGCTGATTTTCTACTAAAAAATGGGCCAAATACTAAGGGGTATTTGCAGTTTTTCTCATGGGCTTGGGGGGGCGGTGGCCCAGGTTGGCCCAGCCGAAGCTCCGCCACTGCACCGAGGGCATCGAGCTGTCTAGCAAGACGTCTCAGCCCAGGACGTATAAAAAAGTGTCATTTTATGAAACATTTTCAAATATGGTTCATTTTATGCTAAAGTTTCTAAAAATGTCAAATGTGTCAATTTTCACCGATTTATTAGTACATATGCATGTACGTTGCAACACAAAAAACCATTATATCCAAACACAATGTCTCACAGCGTGGTATTTATAGTATGAAGAACACGCTAGTTATTCTGTCCATCAAAGCATTCAATAGCACAACATCCGGACAGTGGCATCCGATGACCGAAGATGCATGCCACGCCATCTTGTTTGCTTATGTGACTCTCGTATGG
This sequence comes from Elymus sibiricus, assembly GCA_039707655.1. Classification (NCBI taxonomy): domain Eukaryota; kingdom Viridiplantae; phylum Streptophyta; class Magnoliopsida; order Poales; family Poaceae; genus Elymus; species Elymus sibiricus. Next base: position 314,172,513 of record CM077675.1, read on the forward strand.
GGCTCTCGTGCGCCGTCGCGGGTGCGTTTCTTCGGGTGGCTGCTGGTCCAGCGGCGCATTCATACGCGAGATGTCCTGCTCCGGAAGCACATTGTGGAACCCCCGGGTGCAGGCTGCCCCCTCTGCACCGATGCCCTCGAGACGGCGAATCATCTGATCTTTGGGTGCTCTTTTGCCCGCGCCTTCTGGAGGGCGGTGGGGGTCGACGTCGGCGGTGATAGTTGCCATGTGGGGTCCTTGCAGGCGCTTGATGTCGGAGCGGTCGCAGGGAGCTCATCGCCTGCCACGTTCACGCTGATGTGCTGTTGGCAGCTGTGGAAGCACCAGAATGCCGTGGTGTTCCGCGAGGCTGCGCCGTCCCTTGCAAGGGTTCTCAGCTATTGCAGGGAAGATTCGGTCCTCTGGCGTGGGCGTCTCAAAGAGGCGTCGCGCGCGGACGCGGATGGTTGGTTGCGAGTGTTTTCCCTCCATGAGAGGGGTGTGTGATTCCCCCCCCCCCCCCACACACACACACCCCATGTCTGCTTGTCCCTCTCTCTGTGTGTGTCTCCCTCCCCCTAGCCTCTTGGTGGTGTGTGAAAATTCTGTAAAACTGGGGATGGTTATAGATGAATGAAAATGGAAAATGATTCAGGTGGAGGGCTTTGCCCTCCCCCGATGACCTTCAAAAAAAAAAGATGGCGTGGCAATTGATTAATGAGGAGAGAGACACATAGAGTAACATAATATGTTACTACTTCTAGGTAGCGCTTTCCAATGCAAAATGAGTCTATAAAGTAATAAATGAAGACATCTATGCTATCACACCTATGACTACTAACCCCGTCCTGGTTTATTAGTCCTCCTTATAGTTTGGGTTAAAATTTGACCTTCGATTTAACTATTAAAAAATAAATTATATACCCTAAAAATAGTATCATTGGAAACTTCTTTCAAATATGAATCCAACAATATAAATTTTGTGACATATAACTTATAATTTGTTAGTCAAATTTATGGTCAAAGTTGGACACAAAATACGAAGAGGATCAATAAACCCAGACGGAGGTAGTACCCACTATAAAGGTAGTAACTCTTCACTATGACTAGCCTTAGCCGTCTCCCATGAAATTCCTACAATCCTTCCTTTAATTGTGCACCATGCAAAGTTTAAATGGATATTCTATCATGTCCACAATCAATCATTCTTTTAACTAACAATTGTCCATGCGTTGCATACAAAAACTTGCTAAGATTTTAGCATGTGATTGCACCAATCCTTCTTCATACAAAAATTTATTGACTTATCAAAGAAAATATTATTTTATTTTAAGTTAGGAGAAAAAAATCAAACAGAAAAGGCAGGGGAAACATATATAAAAAGGTTCGACGGAGTGAAGAGTGAACGGAACCTTACATTTTTTTCAATCAAAAATCCTTCTTTTGCATGTCACGAAGGTGATGCCACGTTATCCTTCTTATCCTACTTATTTTTCTTTTTCATGTCACTAAGGTGCATGACCAATTTACACAATCCTTCCTTTAATTATCCCACCAAGGTGCATGCCTGATTTAATTTGGGAGTATTTTTTTTCTTCCATTGGCCCATGACCTTCTCCCGTCCTCATTGAACCTCTCTTCTTCCCTATGAAGTTAATTTTTGAGGCAGCTTGTTGATTCCTCAGCAACTTGCTAACGTTATAAACGGGTAGATTTTGGTGTAAAAACGATGCGAAACTATTTTATGAGTGAATCAACCGGAAAGGTTGATTATAAAATTGGTGCCTCGCTTAGGCCTTGAGCCAGAAGAAGCAGCCCAACCAGAACTGCACAAGGATCAGGCTGATCCACAAAGCACAAACAAATATATCCGGTCTCTCTGTCTATTTACCAGAATAGGTGGCTGGTCATGTGACTAGCGTTTATTGGCTAGCCCCATAGGTCCCGTGTTTGAATCATAGTGTTTGCAACTAATTTTTATTCTTCACGAGTGCTAGACAACACCAGTGCAAAAAAGCCTAGTTCTGACATCGTAAAAACAACCTTGCTGGCGTGGACACCCAACGCCATCAATATAACGCCATTGTTAAAAAATAGTGATGGTGTTGGCACCCATGTCAGCATTATTCTACGTGTTGATGGCGTGGCACGTGACCAACACCATCACTATAATCCGTCGCCTAGCGGTGTGTAATATACTTTGCACGCCATGAACGTTTTGTGCAGCCAAAAAAATATTTTCTCCATTATATAACATTTAGCATTTCACATTAAAACTAAACACATATAAAACATTACACGGTTAAAACAATACCAAATAATAATAAGGGACAATCTTACTAACACTAGCTAGCTAATAAACGACAATCTCACAAAATCAATCAACCTAATATAGTTAATATAAGCAGTTTAACACCGATGGCCCAAACACATACACACGTTTAAATGAGGTTGATGATGATCATCATCCTCAAGTCAACGCGCGGGGTGTTCCTGATAGTTATTAAGATGACCTGTCCAACAGGTAGATTCTTGCCAGCAAGAAAGTTGCTCCACCCCGCCATGCTTAAGACAATGCAATTGTGCGTGTCCACTGCACGCACAAGTGGTGATGGAGCCCCTTGTGGTAAGGCATAGTCTAGCAGTGCCTGTTTCATCCGACTAGATGCCACAACTCATAGATAGTCTCCTAGGTAATTTCTGAAAAAAGAACATATCACTACAGGAATCAGGTACTTTGCCGTCTGCCATGGCAGACGGCAAAGGATAGCACCATGGACGGCAAACTCCTTTGCCGTCTCCAGCAAACGTCCCCACTTCCAGCACAGAAAACCATGGTAAAGGGGTGCTTTGCCGTCTGCATAAGAACCACGGACGGCAAACTCCTTTGCCGTCCGCCATGTAGGGCCTGCAGACGGCACCGTGAGTTGACGGCATGACGTTCAGGTTAGCCCCGTTAGGCGGCTAACGGCAGCCTTTGCCGTCGGCCCACAGACGGCAAAGATACAAGCTCCTTTGCCGTCTGCCAGAGACGGCAAAGTGGCCAGATGGGCCAGCTGGCCTTAGGTGGCTACTGGCATACTCTGCCGCCTGCCGGTCGACGGCAAAATGTCATACTTTGCCGTCTGCCAGCCGACGGCAAAGTGACCAAATGGCTCAGACCTGGTGCTCCCAGGTTGCACATGTTGCTGCCACGTGTCACCTTTGCCGTCGGTGGCAGACGACAAAGAGCCTGTATTGCCCCTTTTTATTCTGTTTTTTGTTATATCCAAGCATTTTCACAGGCAAATATATGTGATATATATATATATATATATATATATATATATATATATATATATATATATCACAGAAATTATATCCCTGCCATATGGATATGATCATCCAACATACATACCAAATCAAAAGTGCAAGTTTTACCATATTACAATAGTTTCATCCATACATACATAGTTTCATCCATAGGTAGCAAGTTTCACATTGTTCATCGATACAAAATCAAAACAAGAAGTAAACACAAGCACTCCATCAATGCAAGCTTCCATGAAGTGAATCAAATCTGCAAAATGGGAAATAAGAAAGTTAGATGAAGAAGACTAGAAGAAGAAGAAGATGATGATGAAGAAGAAGAAGAAGAAGAGGAGGAAGAAGAAGAAGAAGAAGGGTTTTTCTTCTCTTTCTCTTTCTCCTCTTGTTTTTCTTCTTCTTATTGCTTATTTGTGTCATTTTAGAGCTAACCTATGTAATTATGCCATTTTTGACCTAACTAAGCTTATTGTGTCATTTTGGAAGAAAATAAGCTAAGTATATGACATTTATGAGGTTACCAAGGTTATTATGCCATTTTTGACCTAAGTAAGCTAATTATGCCATTTTTGACATAAGTAAGCGAAGTCCAGGTCATTATTGAGCTAACCTAGGTAATTATGCCATTTTTGAGTTAACTAAGCTTATTATGTCATTGTGGACGAAACAAAGCTAAGTATAGGTCATTTTAGAGCTAACTTAGGTAAAATAGGTCATTTTGGAGCTAAGTAAGCTTATTATGTCATTTTGGAGGAAACAAAGCTAAGTGTAGGTCATTTTACAGCTAACTTAGGTAAAATAGGTCATTTTGGAGCTAAGTAAGCTTAGGAAAATAAGCTAAGTATATGACATTTATGAGCTAACCAAGGTTATTATGCCATTTTTGACCTAAGTAAGCTAATTATACCATAAATGAACTAAATAAGCTAAGTATAGGTCATTATGCATTTGTTAAGCAAAACACTAGAGAAAACTTATCGTCCTCGTCATCACGGAGGTGAAGCACCGGGGTTGCTCAGGCCGGTTTCACCTAGAGAAGGATGCCCTGGAGAAGGGTCGTGCGATGCGGCTCGGGAGTTATGCTGCACCAAAGATCATTTGCAATGTCTCGTTAGCATGATGACACTGAAATGTTAAGACTACTAACTAATGACCATTCAAATGAAACTCACCGTTCCCGCCGCGGTAATGACTGGCATCGGCGTAGGGGTCTGGCCGGTCTTCCCACACATAGAGCTCGACTGGCCGTGGACGAGGCCTTATCTCAGGACAGGAGCTCGTTTGGCGCGCCTTGATCTCCCGGAGAGTGCAAGAAGACCGTATAAGTCCATCTCCAATGGCTATCGAGCCATGGGGCCTCCCGCCGCCAGCTATCATCACCAGCTCTGGATCAATAGGATGCTGGCTCGGGTTAAAGTCCTCCCCTTTCCTCGCCTTCCCCTCATCTTTGTACCTCACGAGCTTGTGGTGGGAGGAGATGTTGGTGAAGTTCTCAAGATGATCGAGGTCAGACTTAGAGAATGCCTTGGCCTTCTTGTACGAGGCAGTATGGGCCATGGCATAGAGGTCGTACACCTCTGGCACCTCCGTGTTATTGTGTTGCGCCTAAAAGAGAGGAACAAAGTATTAGTAAAGGGCTCAAGCTAGCATCAAGAATGAATTGCATGAATCATGAAGCAAACCACATACCCAGTTCCGCCCGAACTGATATAAGTTGGCGCTGCCTTGATGGTGTGGCACACCAACCATTTTGGCACGCCGGTCCTTGGCATTGTTGTGGACGGCTAGCCATTCGTTTGAGCACCACTCATCCACCAACGCCTCCCAACAATCCATCTCGGGGGCACCTAAGTTAGTAAAGAGAAATTTGAGTGCTACGCCTACGAATCAAATCAAGGAAACTAAGTACAAGGCCTTAAGAATAGGTAATTACCTTCATGTACTGCTCCTTCTGCAGAAACTTTCTGCGGCACGACGACTTGTCCTTCTTAACACGCCGCGAAGCGTACTAGTCTCGAACAGCCTGCGGCCGAGCCTCGTGCCGTAAGTTCTGTAGTAGGCGGCTGCACTCGGCATTGATAACCTTTGCCGTGGCCTCCTCGTATCCCTCCTCATACCTGTAGAAGGTCTACAATCAAACGAGACAACACTGATTAGTACAATAACTAGCAATTGTTGATTTTTAATTGTGTAAAGGAGAAATTACCCAAAACTGTCTGATCACCATGTCGGCCCTCATGTGGCACAAGACACCGTCGATCGTCTCCTCCGGCGGGGCCGGGGCAGTCAAGTAGTGCTCCTAGCTCAATCCTAGCTCTGGAAGCTGACCCTCACCGGTCAACATGATAAACCCCGGTGAAAGGATAGATATGGTTGACTAGAGGGGGGGGGGGGGTGAATAGGCAACTACCAGTTTTTAACTTTTCTTTAACAATTTATACTTAGCAACAAATAGGTTGGCTAGATATGCAACTAGGTGAGCAACCTATATGATGCTAAACACAACAAGCAACTCAAACAAGCAAGATAAACAATGTAAGTAGCTTGCGAAGTAAAGGTAAGGAATAACCACAATGGGAACCGATGGAGACGAGGATGTGTTACCGAAGTTCCTTCCCGGTAAAGGGAAGTACGTCTCCGTTGGAGCGGTGTGGAGGCACAATGCTCCCCAAGAAGCCACTAGGGCCACCGTATTCTCCTCACGCCCTCACACAATGCGAGGTGCCATGATTCCACTAGTGGTGCACTTGAAGGCGGCAGCCGGACCTTTACAAACAAGGTTGGGGCAATCTCCACAACTGAATTGGAGGCTCCCAACGACACCACGAAGCTTCAGCACAATGGACTATGGCTTGGAGGTGACCTCTTCCATCTAGGGTGCTCAAACACCCAAGAGTAACAAGATCTGCAAGGGATTAGTGGGGGGAATCAAATTTCTCTTGGTGGAAGTGTAGATCGGGGCCCTCTCAACCAAACCCTAGAGTATCAACAAGTTTTGTTGGCTAGGGAGAGAGATCGGGCAAGAATGAGCTTTGGGCAACAATGGAGCTTTTGGAAGGATGAGAGGTGGAGCTTCTTGGGGAAGAAGACCCTTTAAATAGGAGGGAGAGGAATCTGCCCGTTGCCCACCTACCAGCTCTGCCAGCCGCGCTTCAGCGGTAGTACCGCTAGTGAGGGCGGTATTACCGCCCAACAGAAGCCAGTAGCAGGGGCGGCGGTAGTACCGCTTAGTACTACCGCTGCGACAGGGAGCTGGCGCTGCGCACCAGACACGCCCAGAGGCGCGTCTGACCCCATGCGCGAGGAGACCAGCCCTTCCTTCTTTCCCTAAGCGGTACTACCGCCGGCTGGGGCGGTAGTACCGGCTGAGCGCGGTACTACCGCTTCCCAGAGCGGTACTACCGCTGAGAGAAAGACATGGAGAGTGGGGCAAAGACAGATACTCCATGTTGCCGGGAAACGAATGGGGTGCGAGTGTGTACGTGATAATTCCTCCCAAATCTTTCCCACCGCGGACCCCCTCTTGATAGTATGGATTTTTCCTACGACTTAAGTCCACCGACACTAAATCATCGAAAAGGCACCGTCTTCATTTTAGCTTCCTGAGGGGTAAGATAATCGTCTCGTGCCACCTGATATTCTCTGAAAGCTTAATGCACACGATTAGTCCGCAAACGCATTGTCATCAATCACCAAAACCATTAGGGTATAAATATGCCCTTACAATCTCCCCCTTTTTGGTGGATTGATGACAACACTGGATTTGCATAGAGAATAAATAAGAGAAAGAAAGCAAACCCAAACGTCTACAAAAATATAGACGGGCTCCCCTAGATGTGTGCTATATTTGATATGCTTTTGGAATGCAAAACACACATGCTAGGATCAACACTCCCCCCATATTTTAGAGACGAATACTCCTTGCAACAATATATAATATGACATAGATAATTAAGCAAGGAGCACAATGTGAGAATATAACACAGAAGGAATAATGAAACTAACTCACAACAAGACATATAAGGATAATTAAGGATAGCATATGTCTTACACCATCTGACGAAGTACAAAAGTCTCACAACCATAAGCAAAGCAAAGCACAACAACTAAAAAAAGTTCACGAGCAATGACATAAATGAAAGCAACTCGGAAAGCAAACGCATGCTCGTGACTCGGCAAATCCCTACACTCTCTCCCCCTTTGGCAGCGAGACACCAAAAGGGTAGGGAGGACTAAGACACACAGGTGGCAGAACATGAGAACCCATCATCAGTACTCTCCGGACTCTGGAGTGTGGGAAACAGTGCCGGGCTGAGCAGGAGCAGAAGAGCCAGGCAGATCATCGTTAGAGTCCTGGTAGTGCCGTGAGATCCAGACCTCCTCATCAGTAATGACCTCCTTAGAACCACTGGGAACCTCCAACCCAACGTGTCTGCCGAGAGCCTTGTGACGCCGTCTAGCTTCCTTCTCAGCAACATGAGCCCTGTACTGACCCTTGGCCTGCAAACAGAACAACTTCTTCATCTTCTCCTTGAGCTTCTGAGCCCAAGATGGTTCAGCCATAGAAGGAACAGAATGAGGAGCTGCACCACCCTGGACCACAAAGTCCTCATCATCCTCGTCATCCTCATCTTCATCCTCAACCTCATCATCAGCCAGATCAGCCTCGGGAGCAACATAGTTTGCCCATTTGTCCTTCTGACAGAGCTGCACAACCTTATGAGTAACCACCTCACCATGCTCAAAGATGATGTCTGGATGGGTCTTAGCCCACGCGCTCTCAAGAAGAAGCATCAAGTATGGGCCATAAATAGGAACCTTACGATCAAAGACAGCCGAGTGCAGTTCAGACCACATGATGTGAGAAATATCCAGAGCAGGCACCTCAGTAGAGTCCTTCATATGCTGACAGAAGAGCAACAGATCCACCAGGTAGGAGTGCACCTGGTCCAAGTTTCCAACACGAGGAAACAAGGTGTTCCGGAAGATGCGGTGCATAATATCAAGGAATGGCTGCAGAACATAAGTAGTTTTGCCAGTGGTGTTGGATACCTTCTCAGTGGAGTAGGGCCAAAGTTGGCGCTTGTGAGTTGGCGAAGGTTCCTTGTGTGGGCGAAAACCGACAGGGTCATCGAGCCCCCTGTCCTCAACGTGAAGAAGGTCCATGAACTCCTTCCATGTAGCAGACAATCTCCTCCCATTAGTCATCCAGGTCATAGTCCTGGCATCATCAGTCCCAAAGTGAACGGTAGCATAGAACATGGCAATCATCTCAGCATTGAAGTCCATGTTGAATTCCATGAGATGGGTGAGCTGAAGCTTCTGACAAAGCTCAATAGCCTGGCCAAAGTAGTGGGCATTCTTTTCCAAGCACTGCATATCAATTGACTTGACATTTGGCACATAAATGTTTTCCTTACCCAGAAGCACGTCATTGTAAACACGCAACTGCTGCTTGGTCCAGAAGGGACGGTTGCGAACAACATTCTCTTGAGGAGTGACATATGGATCGTGACGGCGGATGGCCCAGTACTCTTTGATAGGGATCTTGTCCAGGGATGGCTGCGACCTCTTGGAGGCAACCTTCTTTGACTGCTGCCTGGGAGGGTTGGCTGAGCTGTCGCCTTCTTCGGAGGTGCGCGGTCGCTTGGAGCCGGACTCATGGCTCGGGTTCCTCCTACTACCACCTGGAAGCCAAAACGAGAACACCAAACGAGAGCAAAAGAGTGTAAACCAGATTGCATAAGCCAAGGGAAAAAAATGAAGCAATTCTGAAAATTTAAGTGAAAAATATGGGCAGTTGGCATCACCAGCGGTAGTACCGCTTAGTACTACCTCTCCAAGGGGCAGTAGTACCGTGCGGGCGAAAAACGGCAGCGAACCTACAGCCGCCGGCGACATCCGGTACTACCGGGGATGTCAAATGCACATATTTGACTCCTAAATGTTGAGAACAACTTCCTAGCAAACATATATAGAAGAAACTCGCCCGGATTTGATCCAAAAATGATGGAAACACCACGCATTGTCCATGACCTAGATTCAAAGAGAGAAGAACATAGGGAGAGAAAAACGGGACAATACCGGCGTCCATGGCGAGAGGGAGGGATGGAGATCAACTCCCCCGGTCGGTTTTGCAAAAGAGTGACCGGAAACGGAGATCCGGCGAAGACCTCCGCGGCCTTGGGAGCGCCTGGAGAGAGAGAGAGCCACGAGAGAAGGGGGGTGAATGGGTATGGGGAAGTAGAAACTTCCCCTGCCCCGCCCAAATCCCTTTGTGGAACTGCACAGGCGGTAGTACCGCCCGGGTGGGCGGTAGTACCGCCCCGGAACTACTCAGCGGCAGGAGGCCCGGTAGAACCGCTCTGACGGTAGTACCGCTGGGCGTAGCGGTAGTACCGCTTAGTACTACCGCCCAAGCCAGCGGTAGTACAGCTCTAGACACCACCAAGGCAGAAAAATAAAAAAGAAAAGAGTGGCTTATGCAAGATTTGTTTTGGTAAAAAGGTTGGAGACAACAAAACATCCAAAAATCAGGAAACACTCCGATGATGCTGATCTAAAACAAACCAAAAAGGTTGGAGTGACCCGAAGACATAAAACGAGCTTCTCAAAAGCAAATGCCTCGCTAGGAGGGGTGGTGGCCGAGGCCACCTATGTTTGAGTCAAATGGTATGGCACCGCAAAAATTTGAACCTTGGGCCCATGACCAAAACTCGTCTTTGAGACACAAAAACCATCAAAAATGGCGGATGTGAAAGACTTTGATTAGTTTATGCATAATAGGAGGAGGGATAGTTCATTGAGAGAACTAGACCCCCCCTAAATCCATGCCTACATCTAAACAAGACACAATGATGAGTGTGGTGGGGTGTGCACTAAGTCAAGCCACATTGCTCGAATCGAAGATATTTAGCTCATGCCTTAACTCGCGAAATCTTGCTTCATCTAATGGCTTCGTGAAAATATCTGCAAGCTGTTCTTTGGTATAAATATGAATAAGATCAATTTCTCCACGCTTGATGTGGTCCCGGATGAAGTGATGACGAATCTCAATATGCTTCGTCTTGCAGTGTTGAACCGGGTTGTTGGAGATCTTGATCGTGCTCTCGTTGTCGCAGTAAATAGGCATTTTGTCACAGTTGACACCATAATCCTTTAAAGTTTGCCTCATCTAAAGAATCTGAGCACAACAGCTTGCAGCGGCTACATACTCGGCCTCGGTGGACGAGAGAGAAACACAGTTTTGTTTCTTGGAAGACCAACTTACCAGAGAGCGACCAAGAAATTGGCAACCTCCGGAAGTGGACTTCCTTTCCACACGGTCTCCCGCCCAATCTGAGTCAGTATATCCAATGAGATCAAATGAAGCACCTTTGGGGTACCATAAGCCAAAGTTTGGGGTATGATCCAAATATCGAAAGATTCGCTTGACAGCCACATAGTGACTCTCCTTAGGTGCGGATTGAAATCGTGCACAAATTCCCACACTCAACATGATATCCGGTCTAGATGCACAAAGGTAAAGCAGAGATCCAAACATGGAGCGATATACCTTCTGATCCACAGCTTTACCATTGGGATCACTGTCAAGTTGGCATTTGAGTTGCATTGGAGTGTTGGCCTTCGGAGGATTCAGCTCATCCATCTTGAACCTCTTGAGCATGTCTTGAGTGTATTTAGCTTGGTTGATGAAGGTTCCTTGGCTTCGTTGCTTGACTTCGAATCCAAGGAAGAACTTCAACTCTCCCATCATAGACATCTCAAACTCTTTGGTCATTAGTGCGGCGAACTCATCATTAAAAGCTTTGTTAGAAGAACCAAAGATAATATCATCAACATATAGTTGGCATACGAACAAGTTCCCGTTAACCCTCTTAGTAAAAAGAGTGGGGTCGATTTTCCCAATTTCAAACCCACGATCTTGCAACATCTCGGTAAGGTGCTCATACCACGCACGTGGAGCTTGTTTAAGGCCATAGAGTGCCTTATCGAGAACGTATACATGATTGGGGAACTTGGGGTCCTCAAACCCCGGGGGTTGCTTGACATATACCAACTCCTTAAGTGGACCATTAAGAAAAGCACTATTCACATCCATTTGATATAATATGAAATCATGATGAGAAGCATAAGCAAGCAACATGCGAATAGATTCAAGGCGAGCAACAGGGGCAAAGGTTTCACCGTAGTCGATATCCTCGACTTGGGAGTAGCCTTGAGCCACCAGTCTTGCCTTGTTGCGAATAATGATACCATGTGCATCTTGCTTGTTCTTAAAGATCCATTTGGTTCCGATGACATTGTGATTCTCTTTTGGTCTTGGCACCAATCGCCACACTTTGTTGTGCTCGAAGTTGTTGATTTCATCATGCATGGCTTCAAGCCAATCCTCGTCTTCGAGTGCATCTTGTACCTTGAGGGGTTCAAAGCAAGCAACAAACGCATGATGTGCACAAAAGTTTGTTAATTGACGACGAGTAGTTACCCCTCTTTTCAAGCTTCCGTAGACGTTATCAAGGAGGTGTTGCTTTTTCTGAAGCTTGGCAGCATTCTTGGCAGCTCGTCTTTCAAGAATTTCCTCCATGGAAAGTTGAGGCTTGGTAACTTGACGAGGTTCGGTACTAGCACTGGCTTGCTCATGATCTTGAGCATGATCTTGATCTTTGGCTTGACCTTGATCTTGAAGTTGATCTTGGTCCTGAGCTTCATCTTGATCTTGAGCTAGCACGGGGGTGTGAACAAGATCTTGAACATCATGTGAAGTAGAAACATCACTATCAAGTTGATCTTGCCCTTGATCTTGATCACGGGGTTGAGGGCCTTCACTGCGTTCTTCGGAAGCATGTGGGTCGTGCGTCGGTGATGGTTCCACTTGAGTGGAACATTGTCCTTCTCCTTCAGCCACAAGGGGTTCCTCAACGGGTAGGAAGTATCCCACACCCATTCTTCTTATGGCTTGGGGAGGAATTTCATCACCTACATCACAAAGACCACTTTGCTCCACTTGGGAGCCATTATTTTCATCAAACTCTACGTTACTCGTCTCCTCAATGAGTCCCGTGGACTTGTTGAGGACACGGTAAGCATGTGAGTTTGCAGCATAACCAACAAATATGCCCTCATGGGCTCTAGATTCAAATTTAGACAAACGAACACCTTTCTTGAGAATGAAACACTTACAACCGAACACCCGGAAGTATTTGAGGTTGGGCTTGTTCCCGGTAAGAATCTCATAAGGAGTCTTGTTCAAGCCTTTGCGGAGATAGAGCCGATTTGATGCATGACACGCTGTGTTGATGGCTTCGGCCCAAAAGTTGTACGGAGACTTAAACTCCGCCATCATGGTTCTTGCCGCATCCATCAACGTCCTGTTCTTCCTCTCCGCAACACCGTTTTGTTGAGGGGTGTAAGGTGTGGAATATTGGTGCTTTATCCCCTCATCACTGAGAAACTCATTTAGGGTGTAGTTCTTGAACTCAGTGCCGTTGTCACTTCCGATCATCAAAATCTTTGCTTCATGTTGACGTTGGACTTCATTTGCAAAGTCGATGACGGTCTGTTGGGTCTCACTCTTCCTCTTGAAGAAATATACCCATGTGTATCTTGAGTAATCATCCACAATTACCAAGCAATATCTTCTTCCTCCAAGACTGTCAAAAGATGGAGGCCCGAAGAGATCCATGTGAAGGAGATCTAAGGTCCTCTTTGAGTAGATTGTAGTAGTTGGACGATGAGCTTTTTCATGTTGCTTTCCTTCGATACAGGCACTGCAAGCATGATCTCTGGCAAAACTCACATTTGTTAGTCCAAGAATGTGATCCCCTTTGAGGAGACTTTGCAAAGATCTCATATTGACATGGGCTAGTAGGCGATGCTAAAGCCATCCCACATCAACTTTAGCCATTAGACATGTCGCGGTCTTAGTGGGTCGCTCCGAGAAGTTAATCACATAGAGACCGTTTTCGATATGCCCAACAAAGGCTACTTTAAGAGTCTTGCTCCACAAAAGGGTCACGGTATTAATGCCAAAGAAAGTACTAAAACCCGTGAGTGCAAGTTGATGAACGGAAAGTAAATTGTATGCAAGGGTCTCGACAAGCATGACTCTCTCAATGGTTAAGGTCGGAGAGATAACCACCTTGCCAAGACCCAATACCTTTGAGATTGCATCATCTCCAAATGAGACTTGGGTGGCCACGGATTCATCGGGTCGAACATCTACCACCAAGTCCTTGCTTCCGGTCATATGATTTGTTGCTCCGCTATCGAGCAACCATGAGACTCCCCCGGAAGCAAAGTCCTACAATAGATCAATGCTTGGATTTAGGTACCCATTCTTGAATGGGTCCTTTCATGTTAGTGACAAGGGTCTTAGGAACCCAAATAGACCACTCAATATACTCATATGAAGAACCAACAAATTTGGCATAAACATGCCCATCACTAGCACGGCACAAAACATAGGAGGGGTTAAAATCGCCGGCCTTGTTGGAGGGAGTGATCTTGCCCTTCTTGGCACTATCACTCACAACCTTGTCTTTCTTCTTCTCATGAGTAATGCTCCCCGCTTTGACAAATGTTTCCTTGAGCGGAGGAGCCTGCGTGGTCTTCTTCTTCTTCTTCTTTTTGGATTGGGTGCAAACCCAACTCCTTCCTTTGCAATCACTTCCTTTTGATTGCTCAAAAGGTCATTGAGATTCTTCTCACCTTGTATACATGTCACAAGTCCTTTCTCAAGCTGCTCTTTTAGCTTAGCATTTTCCTCCACAAGATGTGCATGCTCACAACACGGGTTAGTAGCAGATGCATTATCAATTAAGACAAAAGGAGGACACGTGGCAATTTCTTTAGTGAGTTTCACTTGGAGTTGATCATGTGACTCTTTAAGAGAAGCATGAACGCTCTTCAATGCCTTATGAGCATTGTCAAGAGAGACAAACTCATCCTTGAGTCGAGCATGGTCAACCCCAAGTGCAACCTTTTCAGATTTAAGAACACAGTTAAGAACAATAGCATGATCATAATCTTTACGTAATTTAGCAAAGTCGTCATTGTGTGACTCCTTAAAAGTCAAATGAAGACCTCGCTCTTCCTCTAGAGCAATAGAAAGATCTGCTATCTCGTCGGCATAATCACGACTATGGCCTCTCATCTCCTCAAGAGATTCTTCTTGAGAATCAATCGTGTCATTGGCCTCACCAAGTTGTTCCAAGAGAGCAACGAAGTGCTTCTTGGACTCTCCCTTGAGTTTACACAAGAACTTGTCAAACTCATTCTCACCCTCTATCGCCTCCTCAGGTTTATCCACACAATCTAACAAAGACGGAGTGGAAGAAACAGAAGTCTTAATGTTTGAGGTTTTGGCGTTGGAGGTTACCTTGGTGATACCTTTTGCCATGAGGCACCTAGCGATGTGGTTCTTGCATGGATCACGAGGGTAGTATCCTTCTTTAATGACCCGCATGAGTTGAATTGAGCAGTGATCCAAATGAGACTTGATACAGAAAAGCCAATTAGCAAAATCATTTTTAACAAGCTTAGGAGGAGGACCGTGATTAACTATATGAGGTGGGTGCACCGGTCCTCCATAGACCAAGGGAGGGGGAACTGAGGCAAATGTCCCCGACCCATTAATTCCTTGAGAACGATTATCTTTATCAGCACTAGCCCCCTCCTTACCGGAGTTGACTTCCGATGTTGAGTTAGTGGGATTAACCACTTGAACCGCATCGGTGGAAAGTTTAAGAGTGTCAAGGAATTCTTTAAACATGGATTTGACCTCGGTCGTCATGGAGGATTTAAGCGAGGACATGGCCTCATTTAAATCCTCGCGAGAGACCGTGTTCACTCCCATGGCCTCGGGAAGTTCTCCCAACCGCTCCTCTTCGCCCTCCATACTCTTTGGGTGGTGAAACCCTTAATAAAGAAACCTGACTCTGATACCAATTGAAAGGATCGATATGGTTGACTAGAGGGGGGGGGGGGTGAATAGGCAACTACCAGTTTTTAACTTTTCTTTAACAATTTATACTTAGCAACAAATAGGTTGGCTAGATATGCAACTAGGTGAGCAACCTATATGATGCTAAACACAACAAGCAACTCAAACAAGCAAGATAAACAATGTAAGTAGCTTGCGAAGTAAAGGTAAGGAATAACCACAAGGGGAACCGTTGGAGACGAGGATGTGTTACCGAAGTTCCTTCCCGGTAAAGGGAAGTACGTCTCCGTTGGAGCGGTGTGGAGGCACAATGCTCCCCAAGAAGCCACTAGGGCCACTGTATTCTCCTCATGCCCTCACACAATGCGAGGTGCCATGATTCCACTAGTGGTGCACTTGAAGGCGGCAGCCGGACCTTTACAAACAAGGTTGGGGCAATCTCCACAACTGAATTGGAGGCTCCCAACGACACCACGAAGCTTCACCACAATGGACTATGGCTTCGAGGTGACATCTTCCGTCTAGGGTGCTCAAACACCCAAGAGTAACAAGATCCGCAAGGGATTAGTGGGGGGAATCAAATTTCTCTTGGTGGAAGTGTAGATCGGGGCCCTCTCAACCAAACCCTAGAGTATCAACAAGTTTTGTTGGCTAGGGAGAGAGATCGGGCAAGAATGAGCTTTGGGCAACAATGGAGCTTTTGGAAGGATGAGAGGTGGAGCTTCTTGGGGAAGAAGACCCTTTAAATAGGAGGGAGAGGAATCTGCCCGTTGCCCACCTACCAGCTCTGCCAGCCGCGCTTCAGCGGTAGTACCACTAGTGAGGGCGGTACTACCGCCCAACAGAAGCCAGTAGCAGGGGCGGCGGTAGTACCGCTTAGTACTACCGCCCCTACTACCACTGCGGTAGGGAGCTGGCGCGCGGCACCAGACACGCCCAGAGGCGCGTCTGACCCCATGCGCGAGGAGACCAGCCCTTCCTTCTTTCCCTAAGCGGTACTATCGCCAGCTGGGGTGGTAGTACCGGCTGAGCGCGGTACTGCCGCTTCCCAGAGCGGTACTACCGCTGAGAGAAAGACAGGGAGAGTGGGGCAAAGACAGATACTCCATGTTGCCGGGAAACGAATGGGGTGCGAGTGTGTACGTGATGATTCCTCCCAAATCTTTCCCACCGCGGACCCCCTCTTGATAGTACAGATTTTTCCTACGACTTAAGTCCACCGACACTAAATCATCGAAAAGACACCGTCTTCATTTTAGCTTCCTGAGGGGTAAGATAATCGTCTCGTGCCACCTGATATTCTCTGAAAGCTTAATGCACACGATTAGTCCGCAAACGCATTGTCATCAATCACCAAAACCATTAGGGTATAAATATGCCCTTACACCCGGGAAGTTTTGCCGGTAAATCAAACCAAGGACGGTGTTGGGCCCGCAGACATCCTTGGCGTGAATCCAACCCCTGCAGTATGACAAAGCCAACGCATTAGATATTTGAAGAAACGTGAAGGCAAAAGGTTAAAAAAGAGTAAATGCACTTACTTCTCCCCATCGGGCCTAATCATCGGCCTCTGCACGCGGGTTGCTGGCACGGGCGGGAGCCGTGTAATACCACGCTGGTAGACGGTGGCCCCCTCATCCACCTCGTCCTCGCTATCAGAAAACCGATCCCCGCCACCATCATCATGGCCACTCGGCTCCTGCAGACGCAGATCCGGCCAGGTATCCCATGGGGTCTGCTGGGACGTTGCCTAATCCATGCTCTGCTCCGGAGTCTCGTGAGACGAAGCGTCTGGGACAGGAGTCTCGTGGGTTGAAGGCTCGTCGACCCGAGGCTCGTGGACAGGAGTCCGCGTAGCCTCCACCTCAGACGGGTCCACCCTAGCAGTCATGTGCTTGGGTGAATCAGCTGGGGGTGGTGGCAAGGAAGGCGTAGAAGTATGCATACCTCTCGTGTACCTCTACCTCCTCCTCTCTTCTTCCCCCGACCTCCTCTCCCAATGGGCGTCGACACCGACGAAGAAGCGCCCGCCTGTGTCTGCAAACTGTCGAGCAATGCTCTTCGGAGAGAATGGGGTGGAATGGAAGTACCCCTCCCACCACGCACCGACGAAGAAGGAGCCACAGATCGTTTTTTGGAAAGACGTGTTTCTTGGAAGAATTCTCCTTCATATGTGTCTGGGTTAATGTGAGGTTCATAATCCTCTTCATTGGGGGGAGGTGGTCTAAAATGTGGCGGCACTTCATAAACGACATCCCAACCATTCAGATTTGGATCAGTTTGGCAGGTCCACGGTAGATAGAAAACTTGGGTCGCCTGTTGAGCCGTAATATAGACATCGGGAATATCTAAATGGGTGCTTTGTTTGATTTCGACTAGCCCTATATGTTCATGAGTCCTTCTAGTCTCCTCCGGCTGGAACCAATAACATTTGAAGACTACAACGTTCGGTGGGTTTTCACCATAGAATAGAAGTTCATAAATTGCTTCAACTCTTCCATAATACTCGGTACCTCCTTCGTCGATAGCAGAGACACAACAATTTGTAGACTTTCGGTCGGACATAGATAGCTCTTTGTCAAAGGTACGAAAGCGATACCCGTTGATGTCGTATTTGTCAAATGAACGGACCTTATAGTCAAAACCATTAGTGACTTCTCTCAATTCGGCGTCCATAGACTCTGAATTAGCTTACAAGTTTAATACGAAAGGATTGTTGCATTAGCCGCAAATTAGACGAAGAAATGAAATGGTCTAATGGAAATTACCGTTTGTTTGAACCAAGAGATGAAACCGGGATAGTCGCCTCCATGCTTTTCCAGAAGCTCATACTCTTCGATGGAATCCTTTTGGATCACCGCTCCATCCGAGAATTTGGCGACGTATCGACTGTATCAAATATCCGTGAATAAGAGCAGTTCAAAGGAATTAGAAGTTGCGAAACAATGTACCGAGAACTTGCTCAATGTACGGCCGCACTTCTGTTAGGTTGTTGAAGATATACAACGAAATGTTCCGCCATTCTTCGACATCCAACACTATTGCTTTCGAAGCACCGGCTGGTGCGAGCTTCCCTTTGAATAGGCTGAGGTTGGATCGACCTTTTTTAGGGTCGCCAGCATTGTACCGAGGCTTCGGATTATGCAAATGATTTTTTTTGGCTTCGTAGTGTGCTATCACGAAGTTTGCCGCCTCCTCAGTAATGAATGCCTCGGCCATCGATGCTTCATTTATACATTTATTTTTACATTTTGTTAGAAGCGTCTTCTGCATCCTCTCAGTTGTGTAGCACCAACAATTTTGCACGCCCCCAATCTTGCCTCGGTCGGGAGATGCAAAATCAAATGCTGCATTGGATTAAAGAAGCCCGGTGGAAAGATCTTCTCTAACTTGCAGATTAACTCCGATGCCAACTCTTCCATTTCATCTAGCACACCCGGCGATAGTTCTTTCACACAAAGAGAACGGAAGAAATAGCTCAGCTCTGCCAGTACTAGCCATTCATCCTCAGGGATAAAGCCACGCAACATCACCGGCATTACCCGCTCAAGCCATATGTGCCAATCATGACTCTTGAGACCAAATATTTTCAATTTTTCAAGACTCGCTCCCCTCTTTAGATTCGCCGCATACCCATCGGGGAACATCAACTGCATTTTCACCCACACGATCATTTCCCTCATAGCTGGCCTTCCAACATTGAACCATGCCTTTGGCTTCATCCAATTCTGATTTCCTTTCGGTTGTCGCATGTTTTGTAACGGTCTATCACATAGAGCCTCCTGATCGACTCTAGCCTTAGGATTATCCTTTGACTTCCCTTCTATGCCGAACAATGTACCAAAAAGGGCCCCGGCGATATTCTTTGCAGTGTGCATCACGTCGATGTTGTGTGGGCAAATGAGGTCTTTGAACTAAGGCAGATCCCATAAGCATGTCTTGTGAGTCCAGGCGTGTTCCGAATTATACCCTTTGAAATACCCTGGACGCTCTGGATCAAGCTCGAGAGCGTTTAACTGATCCAGGGTCTATTGGCCTGTGAACGTAGGTGGTGCAGAGTTTTTGACAACTCTACCTTTGATGAAATTCTTCTTGTCTTTTCTGAACTTATGGCAAGGATCCAGGAACTGTCTATGCAAGTCGAAGCAAGAAAACTTGCCACCCGCCTGCAGCCAACGGAACTGAAGAGCTGCCTTGCATGTGGGCACAGGAACCTTCCATGCACACACCAGCCAACGAATAGCACATACGCCGGCAAGTCATGCATTGAGTACATGTACCACACATGCATTGAGAAGTTTTGTTTTGTAGCGGCGTCGTATGTCTTGATCCCATTATCCCAAGCTTCTTGCAATTCATCCTTAAGCGACTGTATGTATACATTCATATTCTTCCCCAGATAGTTGGGCCCCTGAATTATCAACGTCAGGAAAATGTTCTTTCTTTGCATCATCTGTTCCGGGGGGAGATTGAGTGGAATGACAAATACAGGCCAACAACTATATTGGGTTGCCGTCATACCAAACACATTGAACCCATCCGTGTAGATGGCGACTCGAGGATGCCTTGGATCTGCCGCTTTATCCTTATGTAATGCATCGAAGTGCTTCCACGCAAAAGCGTCTGAAGTGTGTACCAACATCTGATTCCCATCTGCATCTAGTTCGGTTCTTGTGCCCAATTTGTGCCATGTCATCTGTCTGGCCGTCTCTTCGACCATGAAAAGACGTTGAAGCCTTGGTATGATTGGCATATACCGAAGAACATTAACGGGGATTTTGGTCTAAATCTTCTCACCCATACCATTGTCTACCACAACATACCTGGAAGACTCGCAAATGGGACAATAGTTCAAGTCCGCATACTCAAGCCTAAATAAGGCACATCCATTCTCACACGCATCTATCTTCTCATAGGGCATCTTAAGTACACGGATGATTTTGTCTGACTGGTACAGGTTTGCAGGCATTACATGGCCTTTGGGTAGAAAGCGTCCAAATATTGTCATCATCGTGTCGTAGCATTCTCTTCCCAGGTTGAATTGAGCCTTCAGAGCCATTACTTGCGCGATGGCATCCAGCTGAC